>JAIGNY010004564.1:490000-512500 GCA_020152595.1 Chiridota heheva | reverse complement strand
TTCTGAAACAAACATATGTACGTCTGGTATGGGTTTATATAAGAAGTCAGTGGTCTGCAAGATTTGTCAAGCTCTTCGCATGCAAGGTTATTTGTTCAGTCAAGGAAGTGCAATTTCTATTTGCCTAATGGAAGTAGCGTTCATTCCAGTGTTTTGTCTTTGTATTCACCAAGACATTTCCCAACATGCATCGCAGATGGTTTTTACACTTTTCAAAGAAGTTTCAACATAAATTATCGTGTGTTTGGATTCCGCATATTGATGAGAGCATAGATCATTAGAAGATTACTGTAATTCGCGTTCGTCCTGGTAATCGCGTTCGTGTTGTGGTACCAATCTGGTACAATAAATACTGCATTGTACCAACCAGCTTTGCCTGATCAGGAGATCAATTAGGGAGGTAGTGTCAGACTATTACAAGTGTGATGTGCAGAAAGTTAGTAATTATACATATTTATGTATAATCATGCGAGTTCATTCAAAAATATCAATAATCAAAATCTGATAATTCTGATAACAATGAATTCCGTGGGAGTTTACACATTGTTAACTGACTTAGATATTAGAAAATATCTCGACATATGTGTTTTATCTCTGCCACCATCAATACATTCGTTCTAATTCTGGAAAAACCGATATCAATCGCTTTCTTTCAAGTCTACCATAAATTTTTAAGTAAATAATTTCTTGGGGAGATTTAATTGTGTAGTAAAAATGAAGATTTTACTTGATGTATTTTTTATGACCTGTTCTGGGCTGATTTTATGAAGATGCGTTGAAAGGCTAATTAAGTTCAAGCATTTTTCTCTTTGCGCGAGTGTTTATTATTCTATTGATGAGAAAATCAGATGTTCGACAATAATTGGATTCTGCTGGTTTCTTTTATCTATGCCACCATCAATCAATTCCTGCTACTTCTGAGAAAATCGATATCAAATAGTTTATGTCGAGCTTTTTTTTTATATAGAAGATACACGTGTATTGATCAATTCCTTTTATGATTTATTAGAACTAGCGCTTCACTAGAGGAATAGTTCACGTTATGTTGCCGGTCAAACGATTCAAGAGGATGGGATTGAAGGCCTTCATGTTTCGGATAAAATAGGGTTCAAAGTCGAAAATAATACAAAACAATTTAAAAAGAATGAAATAGGTTTCGGTAAAAAAAATTTGGTCAAACCTGATTACCTAATACAAAAGATGAAAATAAAAGAAACATCGTTGAAGTCAGTATTCGGTTCTTTCATCAAGAAGGTATTCAATTTCACAGATTAAGCAGGTTTATCAAGAAAATAAATAATAGCATTAGACTCACAACAAAGCCTCACAATTATATCGAATTGCGATTTATTATTAGAAAACATTGGATATTCAAAAAGATCACAATAATGATGTGTAATGCAGCTACTGTCAAAAACTATTTTCGATCATTAAAATAAGTTTTAAAAACTTCCCTTGATATATGACAACTGGTTAACAATGGTTAAAAAAGAGTGTATTTAAGCATAAATTGGGCGTCATTACAATCTAAAAAATGAACAAGATATATCAGCACTTGACAAAGCGTATTCCCCATCGAAATGCAACTTCAATTAAAAAATTCATTATACAAAGCAACTCAAAATGGTTCTTTAGAACGCCAGGAATTTGTAATAATATTACAAATATAATAAAGGATGTCATTTGTTTTATCTGTGTAGTAAATTTAAAATCTTACAGAAAAATATCGATTTAAATGGCACTGCTTTGTTTAAGCTGAACTAGAACATCCACTCTTAACTTTATTAACTTATTCATACACAAGATTATGCAAAATCAAATTATAGCATAATCATGCCATGAGTGAATAAAACATAAAACACCCATTCTCACACAGATCAATAGTAAGAAAGACAATTTTGCCCCACACACTCCTTCTGATATTTTGCACAGTGCTAGACAAAACTTCCGAATGAGATAAACACTGTTTACAAAACCTTATTATTATTGTATTCCTAATTTACAATCCCATTCATTATATTAGTATATCTAATAATTCAAAAACGCTACATCATTTTAGCAACGCCATACGGTGGAACCGTAACCAAAGCTAAGCAAACAATTAGGTAATAATTGTAAGCATAAGCAGATGGTTGCTTTTCTACTGCGACGTCTGTCAGCTGGAAGTAATAAAACTTTCCTTTTTGAGCATCATACAAAATTACATGTAATTTCGTGAAGTGTAATCTTAATGAGGTATGATAGTTCAACAATTCATCTCATGCTATTGGAAAACTTCGATAGTTGCTGGTGCGCAACGGAGTATCAGAACACATACGCTGGATTGTTTTTATCCAGTTATTTATACGATATGAATGTTCTAAGTTTGCATTATTGGTTATCTGTGCTAGACTAATGTAATGGAAAGTACATTTAGCTTTATGCCAAAACAACTGGATTATTACTAAACATTTGGCAACTTCAATGATCGCTGTGTTAATAAAGGAAACCTCCAAAATATAAGTTTTTTTTATATAGCGGATATTATTTATTTCGTTTTCGGAAGACAGAGTTGTGGTAATATAGTACACTTATATTTCAATATACCGAGAAAAGCGGGCGGATCTCAAAAAGGATATTCCGGTCAGGAAAAACGGAAATACTATATAAATTACGGAGGATTGTAATGACATAAGAAAGGTAAGTAATACTAATTCAAAACTCAAAAGTAATAACACATTGTTTCTTCAAATTATCTCTGATAGTAGGAACAACTACGAGGTATTTTATCATAGTCAAACAATCGACATACTAAACATGCCAATTTTAAAGCAAGATAGAGTGGACAGTACGCGGTATCGATTTATTAAAAACAGCTTTGAGTAATTTATGCGAATATTCATTTTTTAAATTATTTAAATTATATGATTTGATTCTGTGACGGGTACAATTTATTCATAATTCATCAGTTCATCAGATTGTTATCTTCTGCATTGATCGACGACTACAGTACCAGTTTTACACGCATATATGTTGAGCTAAATTAACAAAGTGTGGCAAGCACGTATGAATTAACATGATCCGATGATCTATTGAAATAGTATATGATCATCAAAAACAATGTAACTGCAGGTAGGGTCATTAGATACAAAGCTATACACTTATACACATGAATACAATGTCAACAAAAATATTATGTAATCACTGCAGGTCAATCAATTAAGGATCATCATTGAATCCTAACTAACTTTACTGTAGGTTATTTTTTTGCGAGGTGGGTTAATATATCTTTGTGCAAAATGGAATATTGAAGTTTATTTGGTTTCAATTATTGTAAATATAGTTTATTCAGGTGTCCTGGCCGATATTATGGTCTCTAAAAGTTTGAGGAATTGTTTGTATGTAATGTTGTGATGTACAAATGGGAAGGCGGCGTAATTTCCTTGTAAAATAATTCAATTGATTTAAATAGAATATGTTTTAAAATTTAAAAAAGATTATTCCACGCAAAATATGCAGAAGATTTTAAATAGATACAAAATCACTTAAGTAGAAGAAGGACACTGTGGTAGATGATTTAAAAACAATAAATTTCCTTATCAAACAGAAGGTTGTCCCATTATAAGCCCGGGGCGGAAGATAAAGTGGTAGGGGTGTGCAGCTCATCAACAGAAAAACATACCCGAAGTATGACAACTTTTTTGGTTTGAAATTATACAATTTTGATACCCGCAGTATGAAAGAAGTCAATTTTGATACCTGCAGTATGAGTATTTAAAGCCAATATTGTAAACATGGACAGGCAGTACAAATTTAACATAATAAAACCTCATTTTTTGGGACCTGCAGTACGAAAATGATGAGAAAATACATTTATTTTACTATAAAAAAAAAACTATTATTTTTAGTAAATTATTATTTATTGTGTATAGTAAAAAGACACCTACACTACGAAAATAGTTCAAAAAGGCATCTGCTCAAGTGATATATATATATATATATATATATATATATATATATATATATATATATATATATATATATATATATATATATATATATATATATATATATATATATATATATATATATATATATATATATATATATATATATATATATATATATATATATATATATATATATATATATATATATATATATATATATATATATATATATATATATATATATATATATATATATATATATATATATATATATATATATATATATATATATATATATATGTATATATATATATATATATATATATATATATATATATATATATATATATATATATATATATATATATATGTATATATATAGATATGTATATATATATATATATATATATATATATATATATATATATATATATATATATATATATATATATATATATATATATATATATATGTATATATATATATGTATATATATATAAATATACATATATATATATATATATATATATATATATTTATATATGTATATATATATATGTATATATATATATATATATATATATATATATATATATATATATATAAATATAATATATATATATATATATATATATATATATATATATATATATATATATATATATATATATATATATATATATATATATATATATATTTATATATATTTATATATTTATGTATATATATATATATATATATATATATATATATATATATTTTTTTATTTAATTTTATATATATATATATATATATATATTTATATATATATATATATATATATGTATATATATATATATATATATATATATATATATATATATATATATATATATATATATATATATATATATATATATATATATATATATATATATATATATATATATATATATATATATATATATATATATATATATATATATATATATATATATATATATATATATATATATATATATATATATATATATATATATATATATATATATATATATATATATATATATATATATATATATATATATATATATATATATATATATATATATATATATATATATATATATATACATAATATTAATATTAATATATACCGGTGGAGGGCGGAGAGGGAGAAGGGGAGGTAAAGGCCTTCTTAAATTCACACGCTGCAAATTTGGTGTTATTTTCATATATATTTTTAAGCCTTTTTGTTTACGCTATCTCTACCTAGCTACTAACCTTTCCTGTGTTTAAAATGTATACGTAATCTTAGGTAGATAATAAAATTATCATACAGTCATTAAGGCCCACATATGCGTAAACAAAGTAGTAATAACGTTAGTTCTTGAATAATTTAGAACTTTCCCTCAAGTTTGTGCCTTTTTTCTTTCCTGTTGAATACTGAGAACTACATTTAATTTTTAAATAAGATATCATTAGGTTTATAAGATTATATTAACCAAACCAGTAAATGTACGTGAATATTTGCAATAAATCTGAATGATGATACTAAGCTAGATGATAGTATAGCTCCAACCAATAGCATTGGCGAGTTGTTTCGTAACATTGTTAATTATTGAGTAATTTCATTCTGTCGGTTTCCGAAGATTAAAAGTCCAGGATAAACCCTTGTTTGACGGAACAACTAGAAACGCTCGAAGGATGATTCAGCTCATGAAGGCAAACATTACCCATCCTGCAAATTCCTTCTTCCATACGTTGTACAGTGTAGAGATCTAAACCCAATTTGTAAACTTTTGTTGCACTTTGTGGAAAATGGATGAGTATAAAATTATTGGCAATTACTTTAGTACGAAAGCTGTCTATTTCCCAGCAATAATGAATGCTTTTACTAATCCGTTTGGATAAGAAAAAACAATTACATCAGAAATAAAATCCTTGTAATTGAGGTATTACAGGTCTAGTGCAGTGTCGCACTGGCAGACTGACGAAAGAGTCAAACAAAATTGACCATGAGTTGAAAAAATTGACTTATCGCCCCGCACGTGCAAACAATATTTCCTGCGTTTACCCATATATGGAAGCTGCATTACAGTTTATTGTAGTCGATACGGATACAGTACGTTGCGATTTAAGTTGTTACTTCTACGCATGTCTCTTATCCGCTATTTCGGACTATATATCATACCCCAATCGAGGAAATTTCATGGATTGTGTAAAGGCTAAATTAGATTACAGTTAGAACATGGAAATCAAATTAAATTCATTGTCCAGCATCCAAAAAATCTACCAATATCGAATAGAGCTACCTTAAAATATATCCATAATGGCAAAAAAAAAAAAAGGCAGTTAAAGAGGACTAAGCTGATTAAAATTGATGTTACCTTGCCTGAATACAACGTTGCTTATGATGCATATACGAACTGTAATTCGGTAAAGAGCTTGATTTTATTACCATTTTGAGTATCAAAGAATAAAAATTAAACCCGTATAAGCTATCAAAAGATTTTTATTTAAACACACCATTTGTCAGTCTGAAGGATTCGTCACTTTTAAGGATAGGTAATAACCTTTACTTCTAAGAACCGAGTATTCATGTTGATGACGTAACCTCATTTCATAGAATTTTTTGAAATGTAAGTAATGAACCCATAATAGAGTCACGGGCTTGTTGTTTATTCCCTTATAGCGCAATATAAGTCTTATTACTATCATCATCATCGTCGTCGTCGTTGACTTAATCTAGTTAAGTCATATACATTGGCGGCTTCAAAAGTGTTTGTTTTTTGTGTTATTAGTAGGGAATTATGTGGTCCCTAGAAGTAAGGGGTCTCCCGAATTGTTGGCACTCATTGCTCATTTCAACTAACTTTGCGTGCAAAATAGCAGGCAAAGCAATATCTTTACAGACTCAACAGCTCATCAGCCCAAACATGAAGCCTTGTGGCCTCTGGGGCCGTTCACTCCTTCCCTGATATATCCCTTTGATTGATCGAAGAGATAATTTTTTATTCTGTTATTAATACTGTATCTACGATATAGTAGTAAAACGTCAGAAAAAAAATTCAATGTCAGTAATGAAGAAAAAATATTCCTATTCATAAGAGCTATAAATATAATTTTGATCAAAATTCTGGGCTCTCCAAAGTGGAACCATTTAGTGGCAAAAATCATCATGTTACAGTAAAATTGTAACATGATGCATCAGGTGTGCATCAAGAATTCCTTCTCTGATATCTCTACTATCAGTCCGCGAGCATGCCTATTAATGGGAACATTTAATGGGAACATTTTGCTACATGGAAGCCGCCATTATGTGATATTTTTCATGATTCTTTGCTATTCTAAAGTTAAAGCCTTATGCGACGTTACTTTTTTCAAATTTGAAATACGTCTGGGAAAAATATCTTTTCTAGGGGAGAATTAGAACTGGTGAAAATACCTTCATTACTGTCATGGCTACAACTTTTTCACTCCCATTTGATATGTTCACCGCGCCATTTTCGATATATTACATACAATAGATAATAGAGCTAGGCTTTTAGGCGCGAAACGGCAATTTTAAGAATTCAAATGTTTTTCAACACAATAATTTTTAATATTTTAAGTACATAAATTAGAAACTATGACATTTTATCGCAACATCTGAACAATATGGCTGCATGACTTCAATATGCTCATGTGTTATACATTTTCCTATTAATGGCATGCTTCCAGACTGACTATGCACTGTGGGTTCCACAAGGCTGTATTTTAGGTCCTCTTCTTTTCACATTGTACACACCCCTTTAGAGGATATTATGTGTTGTCATGGTCTTGATTTTATGCTTTTTGCGGATGCCACTCAACTATATATTGCCTGTGTTAATGTTACCGATGGTACTTTGCGTGTTGAGGGTTGTGTTGACGATATTAGGCAAGGGATTAACCATAAGAAATTAGTACTGGATGATAATAAAACCGAAGTATTTGATTTGCAATCTCGATTTAGGTAAACAGTTTCTTTAAATCAATTGTGTGTTGGGGTCATTCTAGTAAAACAAGCCCTGTTTTACGTAATCTTGGAGTATATTTTGATGACATGACTGCCATGTCGTACCCATGTCTCTCATGTGTGTACAACTGCTTCCTACTCCTTATATCGCATTGGTAGAATTCGTTGACTTTTAGACCGCTCTAGTGCTGAAAAACTAATTCATGCCTTTGCTACCTTACAGCTTATTTACTGTAACAGTTAACTGTATGGAGTGATGATCAACTAATCTTGCGATTGCAGCATATTCAGAACGCCGCTGCTCGTTTAGTTACTCGCACTAGGAAACACAATCACATTACACCAGTTCTCAGAGAACTTCATTGGTTTCCAGTCAATTTAAAGTTTTAATACTTGTGTATAAATTCCTAAATGACAATGCCTCTTGATTTTTCTCTGACATGATTTCTCGGGAGGGAGCTATATCTCCTGGAGGATGAGCTTATATCACACGCCATGCGGCTTAAACGCCAATCGCAGGAGTTACGCCTTACCCAAGGCAGCTTTAGTCAAAAAAAATTGGTGCACGTTCCGTCAGTTATTTCGCCACTTATAAGTGAAATGCTGTGCTGGCTAAAATTCGCTCATCACATTCGCTATCTTTATTTAAGTCTAAGTTAAAACTTACCTATTTTGTCACTATTTGGTGTAATTGATAGCTTGTTTGTTGTTTTCTGTTTTTATTATTTTCTCTCATTTTACCCTTTGTACGGCATTTTGGGATTGTATTTTCAATGGATAGCGCTTTATAAATTTAAGTTATTATTAACTTATTATTAAAATTGTAGTATGAAAATACATTGTAATTTTCTTGTCTATTTTATGACGCTTCCTCATGTACACCAGTTGTTAGGAAAGATGATGCCGTGATTAATACTGAATCTAACACACTGTAGTACTGTAGTAAAACGTCAGAAAAAGATTCAATACCAATAATACAAAAAATAGTGCTCCTTTAAACATTACCAGCAAATTATGGGAGCTATAAATATAATTTGAATCAATATTCTGAGATCTCCAAAGTGAAAGTATTTGGGTAAAAACACATCATATTACAATAGAAATTGCATAATGAAAATACATTGTAATTTTCTTGTCTAATGTATGACGTTTTCTTATAAACACCAGTTTTTAAGACAAAGTAATGCATTATTCTTTAAATAAATGGAGAGTCTATTTAGGACTAACAACTGTGTTTACATAAGTGCTCAAAACATTAAAAGAGATAGTAGGGGTGGTTTTAATGACCAATGATGATTTGGCATATTTACAGAAGTACTCAAAGCAATGGAAGAAATGGTTGGAATGGCAATGATGGTTTCCCATGTTTACAAAAACATTGAAAGAGATGATAGGCAGTGGTTTAAATGACCAATAATGGTGTTCCTTTTTTACAGGAGTACTAAAAACATTAAAAATATAGCAAGGATGGTTTCAATGACCAATTATGATTTCCCATGTTAACAGAGGTACTCAAAATAATGGAAGAGATGGAAAGGGTGGTTTCAATGAATGATGATGGTTTCCCTGCTTACAAAATTACTCAACACATTGGATAAGATGGTAGGGATGGATTCGATGACATAGGAGGGTTTCAACTATTTTTGATTAATCCGCAGTTGAGGCATTTTACTGAGATTAATTAAATGTTATTGTTTCGTAGGATATTCCTTTTCGGTTCAAATAGTCTAAACTTGCATATAGTTAGTCTAAATTTGCATATAGTTAGTCTAAATTTGCATATAGTTAGTCTAAACTTGCATATAGTTAGTCTTAAGTTGCATTTAGCACACATGTCATCACAATTATTTTGCTGTTGCCATAAAATGCTATTTAGAATGTACACTTCAATGCATATTGTTGTGGCTGTGTTCTGACATCAAGTTACACATCGTAAGCATTGACACCATCCGTGCCTCAAAGCGACTACTTATCCCTAAAACATTCTGACATTGGTACAAATATCACGAAGGAGAGAAAACAAAGTATGTAGAATGCATGCATGTGTTTAATAAACAAAGTATATTTGAGAAACAAGCCAGAAAGTATAAAACAAAAGGACTTATATTATAATCAACTTGAATATTAGGAGTTTTACCATCACACTAAACTAACTTAATTTAATACGTACAAAATTGAAACACTTATAAGAATAATAATAAAAAACAAGAATACTTATACTATATGATAGCAGAGAAACCATACCACTGTTTTCCCAAAATAAACTTAAGTCACATGTCTAAATAATTAAACATGACAAACAAATATTTAATTTACAATGCTTTGAAATAGTAATTCGAAATCAAATATAGAAAAAAACAGAAATGTCTTCAAAAATAATGCATTCGAAACTACTCACATTTACTAACATTTACTAGTATGACATACATGTTTGACTTATATATTCAAATAGGGACCACACAACCATTTAACAATTTAACCATTTCCATAAAATCATTATCGTTTGCATGCACTTTGTACATCCAGCTCCGGATTCCCTCCTTTTAAAATTGACGATATGTCTATACAAAGACAATTGATAAGAAGAATTAAGATATATAAAACAAATATGAATCCTGAGTTTTCATTAGGAAACTTTAGAAACATCTCTGACACAATTAAAGGGATGGAAATAATGGCTATAATCTCCGTTATGAGTTTATATGAAAAATTGTATTAATATTTATATTAATTAGTATATTGTATCAAGTCTTAATTACTTTCTAAATCTTTAAAGCGTTGAAAATGATTCGGTATTCAACCATGTTAATGTCTAATGCTTTTTTAGGTTAGTCCAGAAACATGTGAGCGAATGTAGTCAGTATTTGCGACGAAACAGTTTCCATGTCTTGGCTCTTCAAAATGGATCCATTTCTAAGTTCTACACCAGTTTAATTTACAAAGATTTTCCGAGACTGATTAAAAAATAAACTAAACTGCTTTGTAAAAATTGAAATTTTGCGAATTAACAATTGAAGAATGTCGGATCATCGAGAAACCTTTCAGGCAATTTATCGTCATTTCAAAGTGAAAACATCAGGACGTGAGAATGATCATACTTTCACCAGGAATACCCGCTTTCACTAACAGCCAAAATAATGAAGTATGATATTGAAACATTTAAGTCACAACTCCATGCTTGATTACCCATGCCTACACTATACTGCTATATGTACTATGCTGCTTAGTATATTGACATTTGGGCTAATTACATAGTTCATGCACTGTTGACAACAAATAATGACCTTGGATGAGTTTGTTTGCTGCATGTGCAACGTAGAAAAGAACAGCAAACATTGAAGCTTCCAAAGAATGATGTGTAACATCAAAGATGATGAAGTGCAACATATATGACGATGAAGTGGAACATCCATGATAATGAAGTGACCAAGCCGGCGGCCCGTGGACTATTTGTCATGCGGATTCTGGCGAGGGTTAAAATAACAATGGCTTGTACAAAAGAAAATAGAGACTACATCACAAGAGTAACAGAAAAAGGAGCATATTTGCCCATATTTGCACAAAAATCTTCACAAAGCTGTAAAATGGCGAATTATTAATCGATTTTGGTGAAATTTGCTTGCTTTCTTCATATTTTTAGTGAATTGTAAATCATTTAAGCTAATGATGTATCTATCTCTCCATGATACTTTTAATAGGCATATAGTATGCGCACACGGTGTTACAGGCTCGTTAGCTGGGGACATTTCGGTCCGGTACTAAAAAGTCATAAACTCTGAACGAACTTCCCTGATTGACAATCAAACAACTGCATTCTACATTTTAAAACGGTGAATAAAACAGAAATGATTATTTTTCAATTTCGCAATGTTAATTAATGCCAATGAGGTACCTATAAATAACCCTCATTGACAACACGTGGAGGTAAACCAAAAACTTATTTTACAATGCGCGCGTTGTTTGTATTATATACTATTCTTTATGTCTTTGACTGGTGATTGGACCCTTAACGTGCGTTGTGCACTTACTCTATTGATCTGTATGATACATTTGTCTTACCGAAATGTACTTTGTATACACATGTATCGGTGTGCACTACAGTGTTGTTTGATGAAAACACTGAACAGTTTGTGAAACGTGAATTCTGTTTATTCGGCCATTTTGTATAATGGCGCTACATCGCTATATTAAAGTAAATAGTGGTAATGGTAGCATAACAGTAAACATGAGCTAAGCATTACATGCACCAACTTCAGTGTACCATAGCACACTGAATCCAATTTCAGTGTACCATATCGATGTAGCTGTTTGGTGTGTCTTTTGCGGAATTTACATAGCAAATTAATAAAGCAAAAATATTTTTGGCGGCATGTTTCCATCTCCCATTTCCACCACCATAAAGTCTTATCAAGTCTTTCTATAATATTTAGAAAATGTTAAAGGTATTAGCATTCTGTTGGCATAGCAAAAAACAATCTGAATACGCCCCTTGAATTACACAACTATATAATTGTGGTCAATTTAATTGCATGCATTCTACCAGGTACGACCCTCATCTGTTCTGAACCCATACGTTTTCCAAATGTTCCAAATGTTTCAAATGCAAAGAAAACTAGGTTTGGGGTCAAACTTCATATCCTACAATTTATGTGATAAACAAATGTTACAACTTACAAGCAACGATTAAAACAATGTTCTAAAATATGCACTCACACTTTCATAACACAAAAAAACATATAGTTGTATTATCTATTGCATGAAACACATTCAACCTCAGCAAAATAGAACGGTCGCTGTTAGTGCATTATAAGTTTCGAAATACAAATGCTTTTATCGCAAAAGTTCTGCCAGTATGATTGAAGAAGAGTGGATACTCATTTCTTTACAGTTTATATAGAAGGTCATAAAGAAATTATACACTGCTAATGATATCAGGTACAGATTTCCTGTCACATGTAAGGAACCTACGTAATACTTTAGTAATTGTACAACAAATTAGACAGAATTATTAAGTTAATTTAACATCCATATTAGGTATGCGATGTACAACACGCAAATGTTTCTTAAAATAAACTACATTTATCTTGATGGCAGGATTGTTCAATTGAAATATCTTCTAATACCCGGAACTATCCTTGACCAGAGAAATCAGTGAATAGTATTAATTTTGTTAATGCATATATAATGTTACCAAATGCATTCCTGTTCTTTTGTATATATTTAATAAGCCTATCGATGCCTTATATAATATAAATTGACCTTTAATAGTTTACAGATCCGCACTATAGAAAATTCTCGTTTCTTTTCTAACTTCTGCACATAAAACTATAAAAACTTTTTGTCTGAATATTTTCTCTCAATTCTCAAGTGTGTTCCGACCACTTTTTCAATAATCAAAATGTTTAAATCATTACTGGCTTCATATGAATGCGCTGTCAATAACTAAATCATCTTTTGCTATTTGAATGATCTTTCCAAGATGGTTGCTTAAATTAATCCCCGTGGAAGAAATTGTGTTGATGTACGTACTCCAATGGAGTTTTATCGGAATTTAACAAACCAAACCAAATGATTAGCTTGTAAAACTGGATTTGAACCCCCAGTGGTAGCTAAATCATTACTTTTCATGTAAAACATGAAAAGAAATACAACATTTTTCGTTCATAAAATGATATGATCAATTTGTAATAATTTACAAATATTGCTTCAGTCTACCCGACAGGTTATTCTTAAATAGAAATATACACATCCTGTGTTTACAATGGTATAGGAATTTATATATATTGTTGCAATCCCGTTGGAATTCGACATCATAATGGTGATATAAATCACAATCAAAAGTTAAGCTCAAGAGACAAATTGCCATGTGACAAATTGTCATGTCTACCGGTTTTATTGATAACAATCTGTAAAAAATAAGTCTCATGGATCTTCATACGTTAAGCTTCAGGCTCCATGATTATTTTTGGTTGCAGAGACGACGAAGAATTGAACATAAAAACGTGTGGGTGTTTATACATGTGTGGGTTGAAGACTGCTGAATTATATGTTGCATTTATGCGTTGTATTGTAGATTGTCCGTTTTGATTTTCATATTGATATCATACATAATAATGAATAGCCGTGGCTAAATATAATATTAATCAAATGTTGATATATTCAGAACTATGTTTAAATCAATTAAACATTTGTTTGATGTAGTAAGCATAGGCACGAAAAGGACAAAATGTCACCTGATTGCTATCTATGATACTATGGGTTGGATCAAATATACTTTTTTCCATAAAAGGCTTTAATTGTGTTAAAACGATATCTAATGAACAGTAGGTGTTAACTATACACTTGTGTGCACTATTATTTTCAGGCATTGATGTCATAACTAATAATGTGTGGGAGGGGTAGAACATTTTTCGTACCTTCAAATAAATATATATTAGTTCGTCACACTTCGTAAGGCGATTTTAAAACAGACTACGAATGTACGCTCGCATTATAAAAATGGAATCAATTCTCCAAGAACAGTGTCATAATAGCGTTATTGTCAATCATATGAGGGATGTGTTAGCTCCTATGGATATCAACTGCTTACAAGTGCTGCCTAAACGTATTCAGGTGATGATAATACTAACCTCAAAGCATTTTAAATAATTTAAATTGTTGTGCAACATTCCGGAAAAATTAATTCAAGAACTACAGTAAAGTAACTGATAATTGCTTGGTGTTAATACAAACCTTTTTTAACGAATTGTTCATTTGTTTGCTTACAAATCATTCCAGCGTCTAATGTTGTTTCACGCTAAAAAAAACAGTGGTCCTTTGCCTCTTGAAAAGTTTTCTTGATATTCTGCATGATTTCTTACAAGTTTATAAATACTGCTAATATATGTCGTCTAAACCCCGTAAAAGACCAAAGTAAAATTACTCCTAGTCGCATGTTTGTCATAAAAAAAAGAAAATAGGTTCCTACATTCTGCCACAAAAAGTTATTAATTTTCTCCAAGATATAAAACTTTACGAAATTAGTTTGATATTATTTAAGAGTGTAATTTATTCTATATCAATTTGCAAATTAAAACACTGCAAGATATTATAAACATCTGATAAACGTGTAGTGATGCGTTGTATTGCCATTCATTTAAACGGTCTTACCCTTCTCTCATTTTGTAAAATGCAAGGTGCAATGCAAAAATGATTCTGTAAAAATGCAAGGTGCAATGCAAGAATGATACAAAGGTTATTACCTTTGAAAACAACGATTGTCAACCCACAATTTGTAAACATGTAGCATACAAACAGTTTTTATCTGCATAGCAGGGGATCCATGATTGTTGAGCGAAGAACAAATTGAGAATAATTATTATAGATCATAACATTTAAGAAACAGGTATGGGAATTATTAACAATTTATGATTACCTGCATTTGATGTAAGACCATAATTTGAATAAAATATGATGGCTTGCTTTGCGATTTTGATGGTCTCTCCAGAAAACATTAATATTCAATACGAAACAAAGTCGTTTGAAGAATACAAAATTGAAAATCAGCTCTTTTTCCTTATATCAAGCCAAACAGCCTTCGTAGGTGAATTGATAAACATAGTAGTGCAGTAAAAACCAATGTAAATCAATAACGCTTTATATTACATGTATATAAACTACTTCAAAACACAATATAACAACAAAACTTGAGGTTGGAAGGGGATTGGATTTCAACTTCTCTATTTCAACAAAGTGCACACTTCAATTTCAAAGCTTATAACATCAACATTTTCATAACCATAACTTCTTGCGGTAAATCTAAACAAAAAAACAAGATTTAACTTAAATATTTGTCAAATCTGATCTTAGATTAGAACAAAACAACTTTATCTTATTTCCAAACTGTTTTTTTTATGATAGATTCTAAGTATATTTTTCGTGTAGACGTTTTAGTATGTGGAATTTAGCGTAAGGTTTATCTGCAGCCTCAACCCTAGTTAGTACTTGTGAATGCCAATACTTAAGTAGGGAAATACCTGTAAAATAGTAATATGACGATAAATAATAATATGACGAAATCTTCATTAAATTCATAGTAATATTTTGCAGCTAGTTTACGTGATATTGCAAAACTCTCTATAGTGTGGAGGTTGTGTGACTTTCAAAGCCTGACTGATTGACAAGGTGTAATTCAGTGGAAAGTAATACTCTAGTAAAAAGCTTAAAACTAAAAATATCTTCATAAAATTTCGCGTGATATTTTGCAGCAAATTAATCTCATAGCACAAAACTCTATGCAGAATATAGTTTAATAGTTTTGACTATTCAAAAGACAAAACGAGCTTATGCCGCGTGACAAGTAGTAAGGCATAACGTTTTTAGTTAGATAATGGAAGAAAATTCTGTGAAAGCTTTATTCTCAGTAAACAAAATAGAATCAAGTGGTATTTCGACCGTATTCACATATAAACTACATAATACATTGGTGCTATTACTATCATAGTGTTTAAAATTATGATTTGTATAAGAAGGAATAGACAAATACAGTATGACCATGGCAAGACAAAATCACAAAGAACATTAACAGAGGGATTAAATCTTCTGGGAGAACCTTAATTTAAAGAATCACCTTTATTGGCAGTGGAGATATGAAGATCACTACTAGACAACTTCGTATACAGTATATAATAATCTTTAACAGTTATATACATGAATAAATATTTTTTACAATAGTTCAATCCACAAAACTTTAAGTTTCGAGTAAAGAAAATCTATTAAAAGAACATACATTATTTACTGTTTTAAATAACCATTTGTAGCGACGTTAATGAGTTACTTTAGTTTCCATGTTCTCAATGTAAGTACCTGGGGAGTAAGTTTTTTTGATAAAAAATAACTTACCCTTTTAGGTTTTTTTTAAGTTACAGATTAGTGTATGTATGCAAACATGGATATGCATTTTCCGAAAGAAAATGTACCTAATTATCTGATTATTGCGCAGTAAAGAAAATGATATTAAAATGAAGTTAAATTCCACTGAATATATGTATATGACTATTAGAAGTTACCCTTTTGCACTTGGCTATTAACCTATTATAATCATAAAACAGGTTAATGTGTACGCCAAATTCAATGAGAAGACATGAAAGACATATTATCAAGAAAATGGTTCTTATTGGCAAAGATATTTATAGGCAATCGTTCAATTCTTAGGTAGAAGGATTTTGTAGTGACGAATCGAAAACAATTGGTAAAGTAAATTCATTTCAGTTACCACAATTTTAGTATAATTAAACACGTGGCTTGAGGTATACTTAACTTGTTATCAATGCTGGTTAAAGGCTAACATCAAAGATATGCAATAAGAAATTGCGTACGGCATTAACTGAATAACAATTCATCAACTTTAATATGCAATTAAAACTGATATTTTATCTGGTACAGACAACAATTATTTACAATACAATTGCAAGTATTAAAGTACTTTTCATCCTTTGAGTGTAGGTGACCGCTCTTTTTCTGAAAAGTTCAAAGGCAAGATAAAAATGTCTCATTAAGGACGACATTTGAATTCGCTGATATTTAGAGCACATTCAGTCAAGAGCAGTGAAGTTGATCACCAGTGTAGAACAAGTCAGACGAAACGGGACCATGCATGTGTGTAGTCTGTACACGAGCTGCTAACACGGTCATGACTATAACTGTAATTTTCTAACACGCTTTGAAAAATAACCTTTTTAGTAACTGGGCTTCTATTTCACAAAGAACACATTGGCGACGTGTGGTTAAAGGAATTGTTTTCAGTTTTCATAATAGATCGGTTACAGAAAATGTTATTTATATACGCCCACAACACAAAATCCATACCACCATAGTTAATCCAAAACTATGGTTTCTAATATAAATGTCAGCTATTTTCTTGTGCATATTTACGAACAACTTTATATTTCAGGGGCAACATATTCATCGTATCTGCATATAGAGACTATATAATTCGCGTCTCTTATAAGAACAAGCAGATGCGAACATACACGCGATATCATATTTTGAAAATATTGATAAAGTATAATACAGCACTTCTGCAGATATAGAACTCAATTATAGATACTGCAAAAGAATTTTTATTTGCTGGTTTACAAAACAGGTTTGTCAATCAGAGATGGTGGAGATTATCATGACGGGGAACGTTATCCCCACCAACGTTTAAAATTTGAGACTTTGATCCGAGCTCAACGCAGGTCTCACTTTACTATCAACTTACATTTAATTCAAAGTATTGAGAATTAAACAGTTATCTTAATTATATGATAGATTCAAAACTTTATGAATCATTGTAAATAGAGAGCAGTATTGACAACGCAATGCGGAGATAATGTGTTGAATTATGTAGTTACTCTACATAGAAACAGCCTAAGCACACACAGGGTATAGGTTAATAAACATCAAATACAAAAAACTTTTTTAAAATTTCATTCGTATTCCATATTTGCATCACCAAGTGTTACCTGAGTATTAGATATTTTAAGTAGCATACTTAGTGTTCGTATTTGGCGGTGTCTAAATGTAAGGAATATTAGTTATTGGGCTGAAACATGTTTTTAGACACAGCTTTAGGTGCATCTGTTCCTGTTACATTTTGCAGCTTAAGTTAGGACAAGGGTTATTTTATTACTTGGCAAATCTTTGAGAAAATTTTAAATTCTTTTAAATGGTTGAGAATGGTTTTTGTGCCAAGAAACATGGCTGACACATTTGGTACGAGCAGTGCTCGCTGGTCTAAGGAGCACATTTCTACCATCGAAAATAGTAGTAATTGTTGAATTTCAGTCAACTCTTTACATCAGACTGTTGTGTGAAGAATACAGTCCAGATTGGTTCAATCAATTGGTTTCTTTTATATGGTTCGCGGTATAGGTTGCAAGCTTTAAAGTACGGCACAATCAACATTCTTGAAATGTTATCAGTTGCATGGCAACTACAATCTGACAAATGAATGCTTAGTTTGATTTTGAGGTGTAATATTAACACTGAGACGCTGGAATAAGCAAATTTAAACTCACCATTTTGCTATTTTATTCAAAGCAAAGTAATTAAACATCGCCAGCAGCGTACTTCTAAGCGATAGAAACTTCTAGTAGTGTCTGATCGATCAACTAGGTAGGCCAGGTCTCATAATCATGATAGTTGTTTAAGCTTTAATGGTAATTAAGATTCCTTATCGGCCGTTTTTCCACTGTATATATGTTTGAAAATAAACTAAGTGCAAATCTGTACATTACCTATAATATTGGAAAGTCTCTGCCTCTTGCTTGGTTTAGTGTTTTGCCAGACACTTGGTGTTCAAATTTTACCCTCAGTGGGAGAGGGAAGGGGGGGGGGATTCTGACACCAAGAATATACTGTTCTGTTGAAATTACAACAAGAAAATGCGTTGAGAAGGATCTTGAAATGTTTAAACAAGACCTTTCTGATGCTGACCTTTCTCGGTTTATCTTCAACTGGAAGGTTAATTGCATGAGGAAATTTAGCAAACTGCTTCAAATTATTATGGATGCTCATTGAAATAAAATTTATTGCTGCCTCGCGTCATGGTTAATTGAAATGTTGCTTGTGAAGCTAATATGTTGAACAGATATGTCAGTACGTAGTTCTTCTGCATTAGCCTTAACAGCCATAACACATACATACAGGTTGAAGATGAATATACATCCAATACAAAGAACTCTTTAAATTGCAATTCGTATTTCATATTTGCACTACCAAGATGATACTGCTCTGTTGAAATTACAGCAAGCAATTCGTAGATAAGGATTTTAAAATGTACACTTTAAACAAGACCTTTCTGATGTGTAAATCTTTGTCGGTTTATCTACACGCTTCAATTGCGTTGTTCTGTCATTCTGATTAATCATATACATTTGTAATGGAAAAATTAACGACATGCTTCTAAATTATATTAGATGTTCATTAAAATAAAGTTTATTGCTGCTTTGCGTGGTGATTGAAAAAAAATTGTAAACCAATTTATATTGGTGTAATCTTTGATTTAAGACTAGAATCATTGTAGATAAGCAAAACATCACCTTTATTTTCTTTCCCTTGGCTGCTTTGTATGTCATGTTAAGATAAGGTTTGCCATTTATTAAGATTCTTTTCTTATTTAAAATAGGCAAAAGGAAACTGAATTAAAGTGACAATTTGAAAATTTTGGTAAAATATATATATATGTAAAGATGGTCTTCTATGAGCGTTTGTATAGTGTTGAATAAATGACATTTTCATACTATTTTGTAGTATTTGTATATTGAAGTTTATTTTGCCTGTCTTATTAATCGACTTTAAAAAATATCTTTTTAGCAGGGAATATCAATTTTAAAGATTTTATACGCATCTTTATAAGATAGTTGGTATGTATGGAAAAAGGGTATTTTCTTTTTCTACCAGAGACAAATAATCTTTAATACAGAATAAGAATTTTGTTGATAAAATTTTAAGTGAAGAAAACTACAGACCTAACTAGATCGTTCTAAACGAATCTATTTATGTATACCATCCCTATTTTCTGGTAATCAAGACGAATAACATTTGTTGAAACCTTGAAAGTTTTCCTAGAGCCTTGGGCTATAATAAGAATATTCACGTTTTATTTTCAATGAGTGCAATCTTTTTAAGCTGGTTTATATGTTTAAAGTACACAATATGTGTAAATAATTATGGGTAATGCTGCATAATGTAGTCCTTCGTGACATTAAAAATCCTTAATAATAAAGATCTGAGTCATCCCTAAAATTGAAACTAATCCCGGTCTTTAAAAGAATAGTAGGAACCACAATTTGCAGAATATATTGCTTTATAATGATAACAATTAAATGCATTTCTTTGTATTCCAAAGCCATTGTTGCGTGAGTATGTGCGATTAGTTTAACGTTCATTCATTTTACAGCAAATTAAATGTAATTGTACCTTTTATGATAAGAGTAAATGTCTGAATATTTTCTAATAAAGATACAATTTTGAACTGCAGAGAATCTTTTCCATTGCATTAGATATGTTTTAATGGTAATTGAATTTACCAGTTCACGCACATCATATGTCGTATGTGAATCGTTATACCACCAGATACAAAATATCAAAGTTCAATACAAAAATTTCCCTTACTAAGAATACAACTGTGAAAACATATAATGCCTTCCCCCGCGATTTTATCTAATGAAAATACCTTCCTTATCTTGAAATATACTGTAAGTCTTTTATTTTATATATTTTAATCCAGCAAAACGGCTTTCTAATTGTCAGATGATTTCTTTACCTGCAATTTAAAAAGTCATTACTAAAAGATTCGCAAGGCTATTTCATGGCAGATGTCTTTTCTGCTTGAATTAGCTCTCTAATGCAAAAAAACATATACTCCTAACAAATATCAATGGAATATCATCATTGGAATGATTTAGCTGAATTGCGGCAAATTTAGTTTTTGCTTGAGTACTTAGAATTAATTCAAGAGGACTATATTTCAATTTTTCAATCACAAAGTTTCATGGTAAATCTACTAGCTTAATTGATTATTTAGGTCCAAGCAAGGTGTATTTATAAACTTTATTGATTAAAGTTACTCATAATCTTAATTAATAATATTGAAATTCAGTACATTTCCTTTCAAAGTTTGAACTAACTACTCCATTAATATTTTTTTATAAGCTTGTTAAATAGAAAGAACTATAATAAGTGATAACTCGTTTATGAACATCCACTGATTGTTCTTAAGTGTTGTATGACATGAAAATACAAAACATTATAGATCATTCTTCGGAAGTAGGCGTTCAAAAATTCGGTGAATAATAGAAAAAACAATATTAAATTGGGACACCTTCGAAACCCCAAATCAAAATATTTAATATTTAGTATTCAAGTGTTAACAGTGACGTGCGGAGCATGGTTAAGTGTTACTTACCTTTGTATTCTGACAGTCTCATAAGGACCTTATAATACCAAAATTACTCACTAATAACCAATATAAACTACATGTCCTGCATGCAAAAGGCATATAGACTAGACAGATTGAGTAAAAGTGAACATTTCTCTAGATTATCAATCGCATTGATAAAACTAGGGTTATGAAATTTGCCGAAGGTTTGTGATTTTATTTCTTGTGTATTCAAACAGTTTCTAATACACTGCTTTCCATATCTTATTTTACGGGTCATTAGAGTAAAGTATGTGGAGTGAATTGTATGTCTCAAAAACAAAAAGCTGGATCCATGAAAAGAGCTCATCTTAGAATTGTTTAGATACTAGTCCGACACTCTACAGCTCTAGTACTGGGCCAGTGTACACAGTTTTAAGATTGTATGCACTGACAATCTAGTTTCTTATCACACTGTTTCTTGTACTTTTAAAACAAGCATTTATTGGTGTGTCGTAAAATTCACTCTCTTTCTCCTTTGATGTGGAGCACATGTTCGACGATGCACTCAGATTAATTCGTGTTCACTTGGGATAGACGAAAGTATAAAAATGTAATTAACTTCTAATTCGTACACGAAATTTCATTTTCCTTCCATCCAAGTCTGTCGGGCGAAAATTCGTCGATTTACTGAATTCGTATGTAACATT
>JAIGNY010004564.1:367500-485000 GCA_020152595.1 Chiridota heheva | reverse complement strand
TTTTGTCTCTTCTAGGTAGTATCTCCTTAAGCGTCACCGGCTAAAACTTCATAAACACTTGGGTTGTTGCATGCAATGGACAGAGATATGGACTGTAGAACAATTATAATAGGTATAGCAGGCGAAGCACCTGTCTTTGAGAGAAACCTGATATATGATTCAAATATGATTTTAATATTAAGGAAGCTGCATTTACTTTTTCCGGGGTTCAATAAATTATGAAATATTGCAAACGCACTAAACATGGTTGAAGTAAATCTTCGCATGCTCCAAATAAATCATATTCAAGACTATTTATTTAAATGAACTTTTTTTAAATGAACATTGATAAGGCAGTCAGCGAGAATCGAAATCTACTAAACCTCTATAATTCCTCCTGCATGCTTACCCTGCTTTGAATGCAAAAACGGATATTTTCTGGCAGAATGCAAAAATATTTTACGTGTAATACCTCAAAATTTGACTAATGATACCCTAAGATACATCTATCTATCTGAATGTCACTTTTGTCTTATTCTCGATATCAGCACTATTGTAATTTTGAAAGATATCCATTCATCTCTTCTTTTCACGCCGTCAACGTTCAACGAATTTTATTTGCTCTGTTGTTTTGCTTTGCTTCATTGCTTCGTAATACAGTCCAGGAGAATCCTGGACTTATTACACGATCCATGGCGACCGCCAAATCAATGGGATTTTAAATGAGAACGCGAGAAAGCGGGGAGGGGAAGGGGGGAGGGTGAAAGGAAAAAGTGATATCAAACAAATATTTATCAGATTTGACCGCGGACTTTTTAATTTCACCGTGGACTTCGCAGTAAAATAACAAAAGACTTACGTTGACCTTTTGAACAGCCTTCTCGACACATGATTTTGTGTTGGCTTAGTCATTGCTGATACCGTGTACATGCATCATACGTTACATTACACAAATACTACCGTGCTCTTAGTGTAAATCCCATTATTATAACGTTATCACAAGTTAAAATGGCATCCTCCGTGGATCTTATTGAATACGAAGCTCCAAGTTTTGGTGTATTTTCTTATTACACCAATTGTCCAGGATTCTCCCGGACTGTAATAGATGGTTAACATAAGTATTATTTTTCAGAAGTGGTTTGAAGGAAAGAAGACTGTATATTTTCAAACAGTTACACTAGTTTATTGATCAAAGGTCAAATTCAATAGTGTTAATTTTTACAAATTTATTCATTTTAGTCTTTAAATTCAATGAAATTATTCATACACAGTAGAAAATTTAGCATATTTTTACTCTTTTGATATTAAGGAACCTACATTGGAGTTTTTCCGGGATCAGTAAACTATGAACTGATAATGCAAATGTACTGCACCGTTACATAACAATATCAAACATGGTTGAACTAAATAGATCATCTTCGCATCTTTTAAGCAAAAAAAATGTTCAATAACATTTTAACGGGCACCATTTAAGTGAACTTTGATAAGGTATGCAGAGAGTATCAGACAACTCTTTCATCTCTATAAATTCCTCATGCATGAGTACCTTGTTCTGAATGAAAGCTCATATATTTTATGGTAGATTGCGAAAGCATTTTATCTCACTCGACAAAAAAAAGCTTCTATTTTCAAAATGGATTTCTATTGTCAAAATGGACTGGAATAAAGCCTTCACATTACCATTATACTCCTTTTTTGGTACTTAATACACTCTGTACCAGAATAGCAAAGAAAACTAGCTATTCTTGTACAGAGTTTTTTTAACTACCAAAAAAGGAGTATAATGATAATGTGAAGGCTTTATTTTAGTCCATTTTGACAATAGAAATCCATTTTGAAAATATAAATCCATTTTGAAAATAGAAGCTGTTAAAAGGAGAATTCATATCTATATCAAGATATAAATATCACACCGCATAATAAGATACGCAATTATTTATTCATAAGCATTTGAATATCAATACTTGATCAATGAAAGATTTGCGATTGTTAACTATTGAATCCAGCTTCAAGTCACACTGTACAATTAAATACTATCATTGTAAATGTCACGATGCTTTCAAATGTCACTTTACAAGAAACTTCGCCATACCGGAAAACTATATGTTAAAATATATGTATATAACATAAGAAAATCACTGTAATGAGATTCAGCTGGGAAATTTATACGATATCCCTATTAAATCTATGTATAAATTTGAAGGAATATCATATTCGTTTCAAATCTATTTTCATTTAAATTGTCGTGGTACTGAAATCCTTAAAATGGAATAATTTTGTTTGCATTCAGATTCAAATGCGCCATAAATTATATGAATTTGGCACACACAATTACTTGGACGTGTGCAATATATAGCAAGACATGTGGCGCTTTCTAATACCAGAAAATGCAATTGGTGCTAATTGTTTAAAATAAGCTCTATTAAGATTCGTCATTGCACGTTATATGGCCCATTATATAAATGGTACTACTCCTTGTCTGATCACTTTACTATGCAACCGTTAAAGTCTTATATACGTAGGCAAAGAGATATGTTTTATCAATTGAGAAAGCAGGCTGGTAGCTGTGCAAGTCATCTTACGTTGATACGCAGTGGGAGAAAGCTTTGCACTAAGAATAATTAGATTTTCAATGTTAAGTATTTTCCAATGCACTAGGGATGCTGTTAGCAACATCATTTAAATTACATCATATTTTGCTGCGCCACTTTAATGTGTAGGCAAACCTGGAAGAAAAAAAATACTGGGAAAGATAAAAGATTTTTTAGGTGTCTAGGAAATGGATTATCCCCAAGCTGCCAAGTTGTTGTGTAAATCAACACTTCCAACTGTGAAGGCGCTACTTCCGTTTATCAGGAAGTATTGCTGTATGCAAAAGTAAAATGCAACTCTTCATGGTAGGCTACTTTTGACAATGAATGGTAAATATGAACTTTTTGTTTAAGCCCGTATGCATACCAGTAATTCTTAAGCTTCGTAATCTGCACAATACTCAGACATGACTGTTCTAGCTTTGCTTAAGTTACATTGTTTTGGTCATATTGTATTACGCCATGAGAACAACAGAAAGTTGTAGTCTAAATGAGAAGCACATCTACTTAATCATTAAGAGAATAAAGGAACTCACGGTCGAAAAATGAGGGCGTCTTATTCATGGAATATTTCAGTAACATCACGTGCACGAAAAGTGTATTCGAATATTCTTAAGACTCAAGAAAATTACGCTCTTACGTTTCGGCCGCCAGCTCTTTTTCAGTACATTTTCCAATGGCTGTTTTTGCGAGGGAAGATGCAATATAGGTAAGAACATAAATAGAAAGATTGATGAATACACACAGTATCTAGTACTGTAAGGCAGTAAGGTTATAAAAAGTAAGGCTTCCCTCGTCACGTCAGATTGCGTTTGCAACTTTTTCTGTAAGCAGATCAAAATTATATGGTTACTTTATTTTGCCTATTTGCTACTAGCACCTTTTGGAATCACACTTTTGGGAAATAATATAAAAGGTAAACTAACAACACAATATTTTCAAACTTCACTTGACATAATGCATAAGAAAGGTAAAGTTGTATCACATATACTACGTCATCACTTTCAAGATACCGTCTATTCATCTGAACATTTATTGTAGAGGCGCGTTCACTCAAGTATGTTGGTACAATTATTGGCAGCGATTACAAAACATGAATACATTTCTATTACAGAATATTCCTTCCTTTGAAGACGTTCTTAAAGCGCAAGTGAATGCATTTAGATTATCTAATGTCATTTATTCTACGCCTTAAAGGATTATTCCCGTGAATACAAAATATTATGTAAGCTGAAAAAGAGGTAAAGGGATTCAGAAACTGTATGCTGACTCCTACTAATATTCTTCTCATTACTAAATACTTGCACAATCCATTCCGCTGGTGCTTTTGAGAGTGCTTCAGGCGAGTTAAACAGTAAATATGCATTTCACTGTTTCGCACTTACAGTAAATCAGATGGAATTCAGGTTTTTCATGATCCTGCTCACGTGAGTGTAATAAAGAAATCAGTTTGTTATCCCAATGAAATGTCTTTGCTTTCTAAAAAATTGTGGCAAGTGACAAGATCAGACTTATTTTACAAATAATAAGGGTTAAGGATAGATAGAATCTACGACTTGGACTACACTCATTGACACATTGTGTGTTAGTGTGTTTCTATTATCCATCCAGTTGTGTTACTGTTTGTGTCTGTAATCATTTTATTCTGCTGGGGTCTATCAAATGCATTGGCAAAGATAGCAAAATGAAAACCCTTCTGTATAAAGCACAGTGGTATTTTAACAGGAAAACAATAAATTATATAAACGATTATTGTTTCTTTGCCATAATATGCTAAAGACAACATAAAATGTCTGTACTGTAATCTTTATATTTGTGACTACTAGGTTTGAGAAATGAGGCCATTGTTATGCGCAACACACACCACAGATTCGTATGATTACAAGAAATATCTTGAATCTGATCAAATAATGGTTTCTTGTAAAAAAAGATGAATTCCTAATATTACGTTTCCAGCTTTCAAAATTGCCAACAAATTGGAACTGTAAATTTGGTGGTGGAACACCATTCAATACAGAAATAATGTTGTTTTTAAAATATTTATTTCTACATTCTTTAAAAACAACAATTGCAAACTAAATTCATAATTTGCTTGTTGACAAATAGTATGGAATTATCTTTAGTTCGTGAAATCAGATTTAAGTGTTTCCTATTATTCTTAATTTGCTACTCTTTCATTAATAGATTTTTTATAAGTATTTCCTGTTTCCTGCTTAGGAAAGAATGTTATTATATATATACCAAATGTGCGTTACGGACATGCATCGGATATTTGTAACTGACAGAGGCAAATTTTTTATATTACATATTTCTAAGCAGTTATAATGTCTTAACTTTCATCTTTCCAAACTTACTAATACTTCACAACCTACACCGTTTTGTTTTTCTTATCAAAATTGTTTTTTTTCTGAATATGATCAACGCTAAAAAATTCAGGTAATAAACTTTCTTTGGCGCGACATTAAAATTGGCTTTCATTTGTCAGAGATAAATAGTTGAAGTTGTAGTGCAATACGTTCTGATGAAGTATGACATGCACGTTTGGCCAGAATATTATCGAGTTTTTTCTCTCCTTGCTTTCTTTTATGGTTCTCATACTGTTATAACAAGAATTAGGACAATTAGATATATGAATAACTATGAAAATGTCATAAAAGCTTGACATACTCTGCACCACAACGAAAAACAGAAGCATGCACATTCGTTAGACAAACAAAATGAATTATGTACATGTACAAGCAAATGTGTGATTACTGGCATCATAATAAATATACCCGTTGTTTCTGATGCGGTTGAATATTTTTCTGCAGGTCAATTTTGTCTGGAAAGTTGTGTAATTTATCTTACCCATTTAATGAATCATATGGTTGTTTGCTTTTACACAGTGGCTTATTTATGTGTTTGCCGAGTACAGTATAAGTTGTATGTAATGTGTATATGTCTCCATAAAACACATGGGTGTTGGACTAAGGTCATATTACAATCTCTAAGCAAATCCTGACTAATAGTTGATTCACATTTACCGCAGATTCAGTCGCCACGATGCCGTTCATGAGCAAACATGACTTCCGAGCTACATTCGGAACAACTCGGATGGCTCTTCCCGAGGACACCGATGAGCTGGACATGGAGTTTGATCCCCTGTTACTTCCGAACGAAGGTAAGAACAAAATGTTTTCTTCTTTATCATACGATACATGTGTGATAATTCATGAACATTTTTTAAGTAAAAATGCCGATTTCAGTGATAAAAGTGATTTTGTTTCGATAATTTTTGAGCTGACCTTCATTCCGATCATGAGAGAATAACAGTCTATTTTCAGGTATTATTTTATGACTCAATAATAGCTTACTGAATAAAGCACACCCCGCACTAGATCTTTAACAAAATACAGAGATAATCTCTTGTCTTAATACAACATTGAACACACATTATATAATGTTTTATTGCCTGAAAACAAGTAGACAATTTTTTCTTGAAGCCCTAACGAAAACCTTTTCTCAAAAGATTTGTTCCACATTTGCAATGCACTTGGACCACTTTGGCAAATATTGTATTGTTGTCATTACATATTTGCAGCGGGAAAATTAATTAAGTTGAAAGAAATGTCCCTTTTTAACCTCTCTTTTTTGTCCTATGTGTATTGTAACTTCAACACTTCGGTCCACGCCCCCAAAAAGGAGATCTCCCAATCAGGAGAGTTGTGCTCATTATAACACTAAGCATCTTTCCAAAGTCAAAGCTCTCTTTAGAAATACATAACGATAAAATAGGCTCACGCCAAAGGTAGGAAAATATCATGTAAAATATTAGAATCTTTAAGAATATGATGACATTATTTTCTCCATTTTCACCAGGGCAAATTTAACTTTCATCGGGGAGAATTAGATAAATCTTTGAACATTTATTTCAATAGTTCCTGACGAGCAGATTTTAACATTTTGGTCACCAGCAAAAGCTCAAATTATAAAAAAAAGAATGTTAAGTTCCAGAAATATCATTTTTAATATCATTGTTAGGGCAACAAGCAACAAAATATTGAACGGCTGAACTTATTAGTAACAGTGTAAATTATGGTCACTGCGCATGCCTAAATCTCCTAATCAGGAGATCTCCCAATCGGGAGCGTGGACCGGACTAATCAAGTTGTTTGTAATTTGTAGATGATAAATTTACGCTTATAAGTTTACATAGCCTTTTGTGAGTTCGCCATAGCTTTTATCCCTTTTGTAACGTAAAAGACTGTATTATTTATTATCATATATATGTTGAGAAAGCTAAAATGAATATTGTTCAATCAAATGGAATTGCTTTTTTATGTTGAGAATTAAAAATGTGGGATTTCAACAAATCCAGATCATGGTGCGAACTGATTTATAATGCCACAAAAGTTAACAAAAACGCCTGGGCAATATAAAAAGCAATTTTCTACCTCATATTTAGTTTTTATTAATTTTTCTTATACAATTGTTTTACAAGTGATCATGATCCTAACATAAACCATCTCTGCAAACACAAATTTAAAACAAAGAGGATTTGATCGATTTCTCTCTTCTTTTTTCTTGTAGTATCATCAAAACATATAGAGATATCCTTAATAAAGATAAACATGCAAATAATATAATTAATGTTATATTCAAGTTCAAAATTCCGTCGTTCCTCTTTGATTACGTAAACGGGCAAGTGAATAACGGAGAGCAATAGCCACCAGCAATGATAAATCGTTCACAATCGTAGAGTCGGGTTGTGCCGGTAATATTAGATACAAAAATTTGCACAAAATCCCAAATCTACATTGTATGCATAATACTCTTTTGCCCCCTTGTTCCCCAAATTGAACAGTTGAAATATTGTCTGTACTTTAGAATCTTATAACATCAGGTCATAAAAAAAAAAAAAATATATTTTTTTTTTTTTTACTGGAGCTTGTTAACATATTTAACATATTTCTTAGTCATGACCTTCTTAGAGCAAAAATACAAAACATGCATAAATGTTAATGATAACAAGTTCAGTTCGTACAACTGTTTTGGTTATCTGTAGTAAGCAAAAGTAACGTATTTTCCATCGTTTCTCGGCGACGACACACTCCCACCAAGGTTACAAAGACGTTTTTATATACGTGCTCCCACACTAGAGGAACCTCTGTCTAGCTAAGTTCTTTAATACCTGCATCTAACAAGAAAAATACAACTTGCGCGATCTGTACGTTATGTTTGCAAGGAGGTTCAAGTTGGTGCCTCAAGAATGTATGTGTTCGTACATCCTTTGGTGCATGCGCAGCAGCACTAAAACTTAATGATTATGCACAACACCATCATAGTAACAAGGTGAAGCACTACTTGAATCGGATTGGTCAATAAATTTGCTATTGATAATCTAGCCTACAAAAAAAAAAAAACCTGTCCCGATCAAAATATACTTTACGGAAATATTCCGTAATGCATCTATCCAAATTCAATTTGTATATAGGAATCACATAAGAATAAGACAAATTTCGATCGCGGGAAAATCAACCACTAGGCGCAGGGCTCAAATGTTTCTTAGCGATCATGGCATACGAATTATTTTTTCATCGTGCGCTTTTAGAATTTACCGTAAAATATTTGAGAAATTTGAAGAAAAATGGTGACTTATTATTATGTGTTACCGTAAGGCAGTCGCGTTTTAACGGGATTTTCTGAAAATGAAATTAAAACATTTTGAAGTTTCCATTGGTTTGGGAATTATTTTTGACTAACTTGTCATAAAAATTGTAAAGAGTCAGAATCACACTTTTGTATCTTCATTAATTTTAATAAAACGGAGTATTAAGAAATAATACACACATAAAGCGCCTACACCGAAGACTATGACAGGCTTCGTTATTGAATAGACTCGTACAGCGCGTGTCCCGATCTCCCAACCTATGAGATTTCCCGATCGGGAGTACAAACTGGAATAAATATAAGGTCATATTGAATTACTTCAAAATAAAGGACTGGATAAGATTATATTGAATTACTTTAACAATTCAGGCAATAATGTAAGTAGAGAAATCATTTCTCAAGGTTATCATATTTTAATCCTAGATGAATTAACATTGCGCCAAAGATTATGCTGGCCTGAAAGAAACAAGGATGTGTCCATCTTAGAAAGAGCCAATATTGAAGAATACGTTTTCTTACCTGCTTACAGACGACACTCAATCAATTTAATTTGTATCAATTGTTGTAGAAATTGGATTTATTTAAAAAATACAGATATCAAAGAGAGATATCAAACGCGAAAATTGATTTCAAAATCACTACGGCGACGTTAAGCAATTTATAAATCTAAAACAAAATCTAATTGATAGGATCTAAATCAATGCATAGATAAATTCACACACGTAATGTGCTCTGATCAAAAACCAGTTGTTTATTATATCTTTGATATTCTACAATCGGTTTTGAAGATTTCTGCATTGTCACTATGCTGCAAAATATTAAATACTATTTACAAAGAATGATCAAAAACTCAGTAATGCAACAAAACCCGAAAGACCTCAAGGGCTTTACATTTCATATCAACTTTGTGATCATTCTTGTTATTTAAGATATTTAAGATGCAAAAACATGATGAGTACATAATACGAAAACGGAAAGTAAGATGGAACATTTCAATGAAAAGCAAAATTCCTGTTTAGAGACGGATTTTGCAATGGAAAGATAAATGTTACAAATTCGAACATTTTTGGTATTGATCAACTATTTAATAAGGTCCCTCAAGTAGGTGAACAGAAATATTATCAGGCCTATGCAAAAGAGGAGGCGTTGCGTCCATATCTCATACATGATAGTTTAGTCCAGTAAAATTACCGCAGTGAACGTGGATATTAATGCAAAACCGGAATCTTACCAGGGGAGAAAAGTTAGGTTTGAGGCTGATGGTTATCAAAATAGAATAAAGCGAGTTCTTATGTTCAGAAACACAGTAGAACATGGGCATGGAAAAGGTTCCGACTTTATTGGGTAAATTCCGAAAACCTTTGTTTTTGTTTTGAAAAGTGGGAGTCTTGATATTGAAAAGCCTTTTCTTTAATTAAATCACAATCTGACGTTATCAAGATTTTCCATTTCTGTTTGACATAGTGTTTAATATTAAACTGCGGAGAAACCCAAACAATGTTTAATAGTGTTTTCAGAAAAAGCAATATATAACCTTGATTAAAGTCAATTTGATATATATAATCAAAGTTTGATATGGCCAGATCAAACCAGATATAAAGTGATTTTAATACGTTATCTGATATACAAATAAATTTTGATCTGGCAAGATCAAGCCAGATATAATCTTTATTAAAGCTAATTTGATCTACAGATCAAACCAGATATAAAGTGGATTGAATGCTGTATTTGATTTAAAAACAAATATTGATCTGGCCAGATAAAGCTATATATAACCTCCAATTTATTAAAGCCAATGTGATAGAGATAAAGTTTGATTTGGCCAAATAAAGTCAGATATAACATCGATTTAAAGCCAGTGTGATATACAACTGGTGTTTGATCTGGGCAGATGAAGCCAGATTTTTAAATACTATATTTGATGTACAAATAATGTTTGATCTGGCCATATATAACCTTTATTAAAGCCAATTTGATCTGCAGATAAAGTTTGATAATGTCCAGATCAAGCCAGATATCAGTTTGATTTAATACTACATTTAAAGGATTTTCCAGTGTGGAAGTTGACATATATTTTAATTCATATTGATAATGAAAAAGTAATTTCAAGATAAACAAGCGAGCAAAATTTGATATACTGTGATTCAGCATGCAGATATGAAGGCTTATTTCTGTTGTGTTATTCTGTATTGACTATTATTATTATCATTATTAGACATCGATTTATATAGCGCCTTTTCCAGGGCCTCAAAGCGCTGGACCCAATTAAGCCCACTAATAACTTCTCCGGCAGCCAGACGAATCGGTGCACACGAACTTGGGCTTGGCTGGGTCAGCATGGGCAAGGACGGAAAGCGAAGTGTCAACATGGGCAAGGACGGGAAGCGATGGGTCAGCATGTGCAAGGACGGGATGCAAAGGGTCAGCATGGGCAAGGACGGGAAGCGAAGGGTCAGCATGGGCACGGACGGGAAGCGAAGGGTCAGCATGGGCAAGGACGGGAAGCGAAGGGTCAGCATGGGCAAGGACGGGAAGCGAAGGGTCAGCATGTGCAAGGACGGGATACGAAGGGTCAGCATGGGCAAGGACGGGAGGCGAAGGGTCAGCATGGGCAAGGACGGGAAGCGAAGGTTCAGCATGGGCAAGGATGGGAAGCGAAGGGTCAGCATGGGCAAGGACGGGAAGCGAAGGGTCAGCATGGGCAAGGACGGGAAGCGAAGGGTCAGCATAGGCAAGGATGGAAAGCGAAGGGTCAGCATGGGCAAGGACGGGAAGCGAAGGGTCAGCATGGGCAAGGACGGGAAGCGAAGGGTCAGCATAGGCAAGGACGGGAAGCAAAGGGTCAGCATGGGCAAGGACGGAAAGCGAATGAACACAACGTGACGCGTTTTCACGCTTCTCTTCTCGAATAGAGTTCAGAGAGCCAGGCAGGGTGTGATTGTTATACCATTGGGATCGACAGCTTAACGTCCCCTCCGAAGGACGGCCCTCGAATGACGGTGAGCGCCGTTCAACCATTGCCACTTCTTTCAACAGGAAGGCAGGTATCTCAGTTTGCTGAGCGTGGACTGAGATGCTGGAGGTTCCAGGCTCGACAGCTCGAGTCCAACGGCGATTTAACCAGCAACTTGTCCACAGATATATGCAGAACGATATACGCTGACATCAAGCTCAGAGGTTTGTCTTCTACATCACACCTTCTTCCCCACCCCACCTTTGTAAAAAGTGGAAAATGATTGAATAGCGCTCACCGTCCTTCGGAGGGGACGTAAAGCCGTCGGTCCCGATGGTAGGAGTCTCACCCCTCCTGGTTCTCTGAACAATTCTTGAAAAGAGCAAGGTGTTAACCCAGTGTTCATCCTGGAAAATTCATTGGGTAGTACACACGGAAAACGAGTCATTGTGACTTATGTGTGCGTTCCGTGGCATATGCCTAAAAGCGAAATACAAATATAACAGCTGAATGGGGATCAAGAGTTGCAAACAACGTATTCTGTTTTGATCTCCGGCTTATCTGTCTGCATAGCTGTGAAAAAACGGGTTAGACATGACCGAGAATTGAAGCAAGCACTTTCAGCATGATGCGCTCTATCAACTGAGCTACCTACACTCCCTACACTAAGAATGCTGCCTTTAGTATCTTCTAATAAAATATTTAAAATGTGATGGGCAGAATCACATTATATTCATGCAGAAATAGAGATTAATAACTGCATCAATATTTTTCGAACTCATATGATCAGTCCAGTGTGTATTTACTTAATCTTGTGGCTTAAGTTCTTAAATATTTTGTTTCAAACACCTTTTTTCAATTTCCAGGGAATTTTTGTTTTCATGATGAAACTAAAAAGTAAAAAATAAATCTCATGCTTAGTTGTTTGAATAACACTTAAAAGGTCTCATTCGGTTGTGATAGGCAAGAGCCACTTTAGGCAAATGAAAGTCTTTCATATAATTTAGAGCTGGTTCACTAATATTACATGTTAGTGATGGGCTTTGATATTTATATAGGTTTCAGATTTGTGCCAGCTACAAATTCCCATATCTGGGCTAGATGTAAATCTCATATCTGGGCAGATATAAATTCCAGTTCTAAGCCAGATATAATATCCAGATCCTTAAATATCTTGTTTGAAACATTTGTTTTGAATTTTCAGGGAATTTTTGTTCTCATAATAATTAAAATTGTAGAAAAATTATCATGCTTAATTGTTTGAATAACTCTTAAAAGGTCTCATCCTGTTGTGACTATAGGCAAGAGCCACTTTGACGCAGATATAATTTCTAGCTGAGATCTGGAATTTGTATCTAGGGAAGCAGGCAGATAAAAACATTTTTATTTATAAGGGTAGTGCAGTAATGCTATAAAATCGTGTATCTGATAATATTACAAATTCACAGGTTTAGAAAAAAGAAGAATTATAACATCCACATTAAAATGTTAGCCATTTCATCAACAATCATCAACTGCTTTCCAGACCGATTTCAAATAATAGTGAATTCCTTTATACTCATCTCTTTATATTGCCATTTTAGTTCTAGGTAAAACTGCCAGCAGCCAAAATATATCCTTCAGTAGTATTTTATATTTTCTCACAAAATTACAGCTGGCTAGTATTATTTATTTTTTGCAAACTCTCCTGTATGTTTGTCACATTTCTCTTTGTGTGTGATATAAAAACACAATGCCTTTAAGCCTTTAACGAAATTTGACAAATATACTGTGCATGTTTTGTTATTGATTTAATGGCTACACCCAATCTTCTCTGCAATAAAATATTGTTTATATTGTATATACATTTTTGACTAGAGTTTTACCTTCCTTAGTTGTAAGTTTGTTTCTACTGTTTTTCTGTTTTGGATATTGCTCTAAACACTTTCAAATTGTTTATAGAAATGAACATTGGAATTGGAATTTGAACAGATCATGACTCTCAGAGGACCATTTCATCACTGTGTAAAACAAGTTTTCAATTTTTTTAAATTGAAAGGGGCACTGAAAAGGACCACTAAGTAAAAAAATGTTATATATTATAAAACTGGAATGAACCGCTAAGAGTACGCTTCCTAATCAAATATAATAGCGAAAGTGGTTGTGACATTTTTTGGATAAAACGGCAAAAAAATAAATATTGATGCTGTGCGTAAGATTCACAGCTTCTAAACGAGGTTATAGTCAATTAATAATAGGTATTGCCACAAATGGTCGCACATGTAGCATCCTCTCCTTTGATTTATGAAATGAGCGTGGGTCTATAAAACTGCAGCAATACATATTTCCTCATGCAGTCCGGTAGCATGCCTATTAATGGGAACATAAATGTTCCTATTAATGGGAACATTTTGTTACATGGAAGCCGCCATTTTGTGATATTTCCCATGATCTTTTGCTATCCTAACGTTAAAGCCCTATGCAATGTTACATTTTTAAAATTTGAAATACGTCTGGGAAAAGTATCTTTGCTATGGGAAACTTAAAACCTATAAAAATACCTTTATAACTGTCATGGCTACAACTTTTCCACTCATATTTGATATGTTCACCATTAGAATAAACAATAGAGCTAGGCCTTTAGGCGTGAAATGACCATTTTGAAAATTCAAATGTTTTTTAACACAATGATTTTTAATACTTCAGGTACATAAATTAGAAACGATGACATTTCATTGCAACATCTGAACAATATGGCTGCATGACTTTAATACTCTCGTGTGTTATAAATGTTCCTATTAGTAGGCATGCTTCCGGACTGCCATATAACCCCATTTTTTTTCAATTACTAGCTCCATAACTCTAAAATGCTCGATTTTTTGAGATACCGCCCTTGATTCACGCTGGATCCTTGCTAGCTCCATCAACCAGTATTGCTTGGTCTCCTCATCAAACCATCCACCCCCATCATCAAGTCTGACAACATGTGTTAAATAAATACAAATTGCCAATTTTATTATAAATTTTCTTGATATTTGTATATTAATTGAATGCATACACCAACATTTTTCTGCAATACAAATTCTTTTATCTCAATGTTCTAATCTTTATATCAATTTCTTTTGTCTAGATTTGCACTTTTCATAGTTGAAAGTTTTCTGTCTTTCTGTTTTGAATATATAGGCTATGTATGCTCTACACACAAGCAATATGTGTTTAGAATTGAAACTGAACAGAACATTATTCTCATGAGAACTATTTCCTCACTTGCCGTAGTCTAGTAAAGAACCTCTACTGGTAATCTATTTAACTATAGTTTGCATTAAATCAATGAAGTTTTCACACGATTTTTAATTCAAAAGGGGCTCTAAAATAGATCGCTAAAACAAGAACACTGTTATTGTTATAAAACTTGATTGAAATACTAAAAACAAGGTCTCTGATCAACTATTTTGACGAAAGTAATTGGGACAGTTTGTGGACAAATTGTCAATCGTATTTGGGTTTCAAGTTATAAATTACATACGCGTCCCCGTGAATACTGCTAAATCTATTGTTCAGTGTCATAGGCCCATCAAAACCAAGTGAACCCAACGATGATGATACATGGGCTTTATAAATTACATAGACCGTCATCCATAATGATATTGCAATTTTCAATTTTAACGATTATGGGCCCATCAAGACCAAGTGCACCCAATGATGATCGGACTTGGGCTTTATGAATTACATAGACCGTTCCCCATGAATATACTGCTATTTCAAATGTTCAAGATCATGGGCCCATCAAGACCATGCAGACCCAATGGTGATACTACATGGGCTTTATAAATTACATACCGTCCCTCATAAAACTGTTGCCATTTTAAATGTTCAAGTTCATTAGCACACCAAGACAAGGGGACCTAACGATGATCGTACTTGGACTTTATAAAGTACATAGATTGTCCCTCCATGAAGATTTTGCAATTTCTAAGTCATAGCCCCACCAAGACCAAGTGGACCTAATGATGATCGTACTTAGGCTTTATGAAAAACATACCGGCAACCCATAAAAATATTGCAATTTTAAACGCATGGGCCCAAGTGGACCCAGTGATGTTCGTACTTGGGCTTTACGAATTACATAGACCATCCACATGAAGCTATTACAATTTTCTCGGCTCACTAAGACTAAGTGGACCCCAAGATAAATGTGTACATTGGCGTCATGAAATTCACAGAATTGCAAAAAAATATTAAGCGTAACACTTTCTATACGATTATGCCTCTTAACATAGATCTTTAAAATTCAACAAAAATATCACACATATCATTTTAAGATTGATTCCAAAATTGAGTCCAAATTTCAGTGGTTTGAGTGTACGCCCAGTTCTTGGGCGTGAAATTGTCATTTAACACGGCGCATGATACCAAATTATGATACAATGAATTGTACACCACCTTCACCTTCGATAAGTCACTTTGTTTTTAGTTTTAGCGGAAACTCACAAATGGGCAATAAATTACATTACTAGAAACTAGAGGATACATTTTTACTTTAAAGCAATCATACCGATAGGTATTTTGGTTGCATGTCCCCCTTTTTCCATCTTTTTACAACGTGATTATTCACAAACACATGATTTGAACGAAATCAGAGCCAATGAATGACGAAAATAACTTAGATACTGGCACTCTCTGAAAATCAAAGTGGACAGACTTCTACCATTCCAAAATTGGAAGAAATCACATTTCACAGGAAACATACTAATATTGCGTTGAATGGTTCCTATGGTTGCGCTTCTAAATAGGAACATAATCATTATTTTTGTATGTCATTAAATTTGTATATCAATATTGCTGGTACATTCCAATAATTTATGTGGTTATCGGCATTAGTTTAAATACTTATTGCAGTTAGTAGGGTAAACTGGTAAATAGTGTACAAAACCTAGTTATCTTAATTTTAAACCATTGATGAGTTTTGCTACTTATTCTAGCAAGTGCTACCTTATATTAGTTTATTGCGTAAATAGCAAACGGTCGTTTTACCATTAAACAGTATCAGAAAATTTGAAAAAGTTGACCTTGAAAGGCAACGTAGCTAGATTTTCAATGCACTTGATATAATTGGTGTTGAAAATGTGCTCCTACTGACGAAATTCATTGGATTAAACGTCTGAACGTTTATTTTATTTAGTTAATTTTTCCCTGAGGATTAAAACTGTCTCTATTTTAACGATTAGAATAATGTAATTGAAATTGCAATGCATATTGTATGTGCTGGGAAATTGGTATTTCATGTGAATAATTCATGGTAATACCAAATGTGAATCGTGTAATTTGTTTATTCGATGTCTTCATCCATCCACTTCTTGTTAATGGTTCAGATCATGTTTGACCTAAAGGTCTATTCATGCCTTGGAGCAGCCTAAGCAAATTTACTTTGGAAAATACATCCAGTGATAAGAATTAGAAACTAAATCGTAAATGTTCAATCATTCAGTAGATATGTGGTATCAACCGAAAAACTCGCTTTCTTTTATTGATGTTCTTAGTTAATGGTTTTTACAATTATTGAAATATTCGTCGCAAGATAGCCACCTTGTAAGCATTTCGACGTCGATTCAACGTCGATTTTGAGTCGACCGAAACGTCGGCTCGACGTTCCCCACGTGTCCATTTGCAAATTGGTTCGACATCGGCTGCGACGTCGGTTGAACATCGAAATCAGGCCTCCCATTGACGTCGGTTGGACGTCGAAATTGGGCGCCCCATTGACGTCGGTTAAACGTTAAAAATCGACGTCCTTTTACCGTCGGAAAGACGTCTATGGGTGCCAAAAGGGTCGTAAAGTACTGCTTCAATGCGTTGTCGAAATCTCTACACCGCGTTGCCGCAACCTCGACAACCATAGACGTCGGATAAACAGTCATATCGACGTCGGGAATGGCGTCGGTTTAAAGTCGTTAAATTCTGACGTCTTTCGGACATTTATAGTACGTTTTAGATATACAAAGAAGATATGAACAACCAACCAATACAATTCATACTTTTCTGATGATTTCTATTATCTCATCACCAACACACACATATATGTGGGGATGAAATATTGTAGTTACTTTCCTGTATAGGCAAATAACCTTTAATATTAGGGGGGCTGGTGGGCTCACCATGAGGTATCATATGATGACCTCATATTAGGGGTTAAGATTAAAGTTTTGGAACGGGACAAAATTTGGTGATTTTTCGTCTGTCGGTGGCTTTGTGTGTGTGTGTGTGTTTGTGTGTGTGTGTGTGGAGGGGGGGGGGGGGTGCGCGCGCATGTGTGTGCGTGTGTGCGTAAACAACAGTTAATGTTGTGTCGCTTATAACTAAACAAACTGTAATATAAACATAAACCAAAATTGGTGGACGGGTACCCCTGGCTAGAAGCTTTTGTTTCCAAGGGTTTGGGTTACAAAGGTTAAAGATTACAGGTCAAATGAAACAAGTTTTTGGTGATGGCTGTTCTTTTGAAGGAATTACTTGGTATCTTTACAAATTGCATAGGTGGGTAGGGTTTAACATTTTATCAAAAATTAAAAATAATTAGAGGTCAAACGGTCAAAGGTCAAATAAGTGCTTTTTTTGCAAAATTTTGCGTCTTTTTAAACTCAAAAAGTACCCTATGTTGTACCATGATACCTTGGTACTTGAAAATGTGTCCTGTAGACCTGGGGTCAAAAAGTCAAAAGTAAACAGAGCTATTGATCACTTTTCACCATTTTCTCCTGTAGTTACGGAATGGTAAGTGTGACGTGAATATGAATGGTGTCATACAGTAGGGTACGATGAATATGTGAATAATTTCAGAAGTTGTTTTAGTAACTAGGGTCAAGGGTCAGAGGTCAAATATGTAATTTTCGGGAGTAATCATGTACTAATTTGTACATTTTTGTGCTACTGTAAATTCCAAAAGAGCAAGACCTATACCAGTCCTACGCTTGTATCATGAAACTGTGGTACATGAACTTGTGTCCCGTACACACTGTGGTCAAACGGTCAAAGGTCACAGAGCTATTGACCACTTTTCACCATTTCCCGCTATAGTTATGGAATGATAAGTGTGACGTGAGCATGAATGGTGTCATACATTAGAGTACGATAAACGTGAACAATTTCAAAAGTTGTTTCAGGGATTAGGGTCAAGGTCAGGGGTTAGAGGTCAAATATGAGATTTTAGGGAGAAATTATGTACTAATTTATACAATATTTGTGCCACTTTAAATTCCGTAAGTACAAGACCTATACCAATCCTATGTTTCTATCACATGGTATATCAACTTGTCCCGTAAAATCTGGGATTAAAATTCAAAAGGTCACAGAGCTAGTGATCCCTTTTAATCATTCCCCCATAATTATTATTATTATTATTATTATTATTATTATTATTATTATTATCATTATCATTATTATTATCATTATCATTATTATTATTATTATTATTATTATTATTATTATTATTATTATTATTATTATTATTATTATTATTATTATTATTATTATTATTATTATTATTATTATTATTATTATTATTATTATTATTATTATTATTATTATTATTATTATTATTATTATTTATTATTATTATTATTATTATTATTATTATTATTATTATTATTATTTATTATTATTATTATTATTATTATTATTATTATCATCATCATCATTATAATCATCATTCATTCATCATCATCATATTCATCATTATCATCATCATATCATCATCATCATCATCATCATCATCATCATCATCATCATCACATCATCATCATCATCATCATCATCATCATCATCATCATCATCATCATCATCATCATCATCATCATTATTATTATTATTATTATTATTATTATTATTATTATTATTATTATTATTATTATTATTATTATTATTATTATTATTATTATTATTATTATTGCTTAGTATTTGTTTAATGGTGATGAGATCAGCAACTCCACGGATTGCTTTCTTGTTAAACATTTTTATCGACTAAAACAGGTAGGCTTAAATTAACAAAACTAAAGATGCAAAAAAAAAAAGTCATTAAGGAAAAGAACATGATAACACATGTGAAAAAATGTGACCTTTTGTTTGACCTTTTTGCTTAAAAAAATAAAGCAAATACAACATCACTTTGTCTGTTAGTCAGGGTAATGTCATATATTTATATATTGGTAGGCCTATATGACCTTATAAAATAGGTCTAGTACCAAGTAAGCCTTCATGCGAAAAGGGCAAGTTTGGAAATTTATATGACATCAGTTGAGTCATAACATGGTGAGAGACAATTGGGCAGTTGTGTACGCATATGCCTGGAAATTAGTTGAAAGGTAAATAAAAATGATAAAATTGTTTTATGACGAAAACATTCATTATTCATAGGAAAAAAGGTTTTGAAAAATCAGAAGATAAACTACTAACTTTTTGAAGCGCATTTTTTCCCCTGGGCTCTTTCTCCCGCGCAATGAAAGGTTCCATTTCCCCCCTGTAACATGAAGGGCGGCGGTTGATTCGCCGTGCAGGCGTGGTCAGGTGGTCAGAGATATACTGTTCAACCAGAAGCGTAGGAATTGGGGGTGGGCAGGGAAAATGCACCCTTAGAGGAGTTTACTTCCCCGTTGCATGCTTCCTGCCCGGTTGGGAGATAGAATTGAGAAAATATAAAAATAAGATTGAAAAAAAATATGGTTTAATAGATGTTAGAGGAAAATTTTGTAAAATTATTGGGAGTTTCGAAAAAATTTGGCAACATTTCCCAAAAGTTGAAGAAAATCAAAAAAACTTCCCGAAAATAAATGAAATTTCCTAAAAATGTTCTGAAAATCGAAGAAAATTGCCCGGAAATTAAGAAGCCGAAAATTAAAGAATGGGCCTATTTCCCGAAATAAATAATAGCGTTGATATATTAAAACTTAATTTAGCAGTGCAATATTTCCTATTGTAAGTGGGGAATTTTTCGGGCTTTGTCTTTTGAGAGGGGACCTATCCTACGCTCCTGGTTTGAACATCATTTTGAATTAAAAAAAATTGTTCTAACAATGTAAATCCTTTTTTTAATGCAAATCATGAAAAGTATATGCACAGATAATTTTGAACGTAAAATTACCCAAAATCAAAGAACTTTTGTTCCGTTGTTAGAGATGAAGCTGCTGTTAAACATTCAACAACATACAGTAGACAGGTAGATATCCTCCTCAAAATAGGTGTATTGCTCTTCTTGTGTTTTGTCGCTGCTCATGCGGCAGGCTGCAACGCAGTAATGCTTTCAAATGGCCTCACCTTGAAATTTGACTAAACGTTAAAGGGAAGGTATTGTCCCATAAATAAATTCCTAAAATAAAATAAACTAATTTTTCCATATTGATTACGAGAAATCTGCGATGTTATCGACAACACATGTATGCCCTTATGTTCGATTCGGCGAATGTGTGATCGATAACATCGCAGATTTGATGCTATTAATAAGAAAATTGAAAACCGGAAGTGACGTTACAAGCACGGCGGCGTCTACCTCTGAATTTACCTATGGGACGATACCTTTCCTTTAAATTTCAATAATAAAATCTGCTCTGCATTCATGGCTTCAATGTTTAACGAGAGAAGTGCCTACCAACTGACCAGGATGTTTCTAGTTGGCAGTTGGAATTGAATCCTGTATTACAGCTATGGACTATAGATCATGTACAGGTGTTTTCAATTAACAGACAATATTTCAAAGGAATCAAAGGTGTGTACTAATAATAATGTCATAAACCACTTTACATGATACTTGTTGCATGACTTACTGTTGATAACTGCGGAAAACAAGAATTCCAACTTTACCAGGTTTTCTATTGCGATGATTGACTGATGCAAAAAAATCGTGGGCAAAGTTTTATAATTGCTTCAGTTATTATAACATTTTCGATCGTACTATTTTTAAGATTCCTTATATAGTTGGCATCGCCATATCACTGGTCATAGTATATTTGTCCGATATATGCTTTCCAATTAAACTGTTTGACTGTTAGATGATAATAGCACAGCACGCATAGCAGTTAAAGTGTATACAGCTTTTTGTTGTGAAAAACAACACCGGGTTACTTTTCTTGTAAAACAACACTCTCTTTTAAAATGCTCACATAAGTATTCATTCCATCAAACACAATGTATGTATAGAGACTCTCAGACTGCATGTAACCACTGTGTAGGCCTATATGGCTACTCATCTGTCAACAGCTTTCAGCAGTTTAGGGATTACGTGACACCTATACAACACAAAATGAAAATGATATATATTTCAAAATTTGTGTCCACACAGAAAGCGCATATTAAAGGAGTACCAGACCGAAAAGTAAGAACGTATTTTAGAAGGTCCCCCAAAATTTGAATGTTTATCTAGCACACAACGGTATAGCAATGCTCTGGTCAATATGAATATTCAAATACATTTGCCCTCACGTCGTCTGAGAATAATATATCTGTAAAGTTTGCAAAACTTTCGGTCCAGTGCTCCTTTAAGTAAGTTTACATACCAAAAGGATACTACAGGGTGCAGTGCCTTTTAAGAATTTGAAAAGGGGGGTAGGGGTACACAAAGGGGAACTTTTCGAGAAAAAATCAACCCCGGTACCTAATTACTTAGTTTAGTAAGCTAAACATAGTTTTTTCTTATTCTAGCTGTCGATAGTCTCTTGTAACGGTGTCTTGTCAGCTTGTTGAGGTGTTTTCATTTTTGTATAAATTCATATGGCCTAGTACCTTGGGGATAAATTTACTTTAACAGACAGAAATAACAACACTAAAATAGACAGGGTGTAGGATGGGGTGTGGGTAGAGGAGGATGGGCAAGACCCGAAACAGGGTGCGGTGCCTTTTAAAAAATTGGAGGGGGTACACAAAGGGGGTAGGGGAGGATGGGCAAGACCCGAAACATTTCCCGGTTACAAGCGGAAAATTGCACTGCTATATTTACTATTTTATATTATTTGCTTTCATTTTCGGGAAATTATATTCAAATTTCGGGATATTTTCCTTCATTTTCAGGAAAGTTTATTCGATTTTTGGGACATTTTCTTCAATTTTCGAGAAATGTCCTCAATTCATATTCGGGAAATTTCCAATTTTTTAGCCAAAATTTGCAATACGTTTTAACAAAATTTGCAAAAATCTTACTTCATTTTTACAATTGTATGTTAACGGGGAAGTAAAATCCTTCCAAACTTCCCCCTGACCCCACCGTTCCTACTCCTCCGGTACAGCCCTTTCCATATAATTACAGTTTTCCCCTCTTGGAACCGAAAGCTTAATACTGTCACTGTCTCTCCATAAAAGTTATCAAGTCTGGACACTATTGAATGTTGCATTTCCATACATTTTAAAGTATTTTCCTTTTTGGTGCACGTTGCAAATTTTATTTAAACATTTTGTTTCGGCTCAGTGCTCCTAGTTCTTCAGTTTTTAGATAATCCTTGGTCAGTTGGTTCTACAATCTTGGACAAAACATGAGTATGTAAGAACAGTTCAGTTGTTCAGCGCGGCAAAGAGCTACATATTTTTAGTTTGTGATTGTTGCTTATTTGTTATTGGGTCAATGGGAACTTCAAAAAAATGGTACAAATGTCAGAATGTCTTATGAGTAAAAAGTACAAATTAAAAACTGCAGAATACGGATCAAAGAACCACTGCGTTTTTAATGATAATGTTGAATTAAATAATATAATTACATTTATAAACGCAGTACAAATTTTCACGAAAAGCTCCAACAAGTTTTGTCCAGGATTGTAGAATCCATACAAGCAAGAAATATTTAGTGATCCTTAAATCTAAAGGCTAAGGTTAAAGGTTAAGGCATCATTTCTCTAGTACGAATCTTCAAGCACAAATCATGTAGTGACCAAATCGTACGTATTATCATTTATCAGACCCTGAAAACTGCTTAAATTGCAATGATCATGTCAATTTTGGCAAATTCCAGTCATGTATAGAAATACATTGCCGAATGCATTAAAAGTGTGACATGTAGACTACATATTTTTCCTGATTTCTGTTTCTGATACTACGTTAGTCGATGTAAAATATCACAATTACACTTAGTACGAATTTTCATACTCCCAACTCATTCGCTCTGAATTTCTGATTTAAAGTATGAACGATTATATACATAACAAATTTAAACGCTTAAGCGAAGTCAATGGGCTTCAACGTGTGTTTTCAAAAAAAAAAAGTTGCCCAGAAATTCTTGGCAAGTTGCTTTTCGGTATGAAGACTTCCATAATCTAACCTGAAAATCAACACACGGAAACTTCAATTGTTTTTACACCTTGTAATATCTTAATAGCTCAGTTGCTTTCCTAAAGGATACACATTTTACGTTTAAACATAAAGTTTGGACACATTTTACTGCGAGCGTCTTGACAAAACTGTAACACGAACGGAAGTATTATTTCCAACATAACATAAAACACTTGCGTAAAGAAATTATTGACATATTTTGAGTGCGTATCTGCATCCTCAGCGCAGCCTTGAGCGTATAACGCACCAGTGGTCGTCCTACGTGCGTGTTACTTATGAACAACGCGTACAATTTGTATGTATTAATATCAACAAAAGAACAAAAGCGTTTAGTTAGTCCATTTCAAATAATCATAATTGTGCGCAACAACACAATTATCGCGTCTTGTAACGAACGCGCATGGTTTTTGTTTTTGTATCTGTGCCCGTTTTTTCAACATTAGTTGCAACGCTATCGTCTTGTGCACAAGACACTGAATTTCTTCCAAAAATTTGACAAAAGCGTAAGTTGAAAAAAACGTCGTTCAGCTTTATGTCTGTATGCTTACATTAGGCAAAAGTTAAGGGCGTCAGTGTTGATTTGCATGCTCTTTTGTGACAACTGTACCGTAGGAAAGGTTATGTATTAGCGATCGTGTCTACTAAATTACATGCTAACATAATAGGAAATATACATCTCCTTATCCGTATATTCAGTTTTTATTAATACAATTATCAGATTATATAAACCCAAGATAAAATTGTGATGGTACTTACAAAACATTAGTAGGGGCTTATATGCCAAACTGTGTATTCTTTCTTGTACACAGCGTTGTTCTATATGATGCGTCTAAATGGAATCTTTTAATGCATTTTGTAAAAATTCCGCGCGCATCCTAGTTTTGAGTGCGCGGAAACCCAATGCAAGTGCGCACGCGTATCTACGTGTACACAGTGTGAGCAGAGAGCGTGACGTCATTCGGCCTATATTTCATATAGGCCGAAGGCCGAGAGTCGAAACTCCTATACCTACAGTGTTACAAAATCGTGATACTTTTTTATGTCTCCCACCCATGTTGGTTCCAAGTGAGAACAGTAGAGAGTCAAGCATTTTAAAAATAGAACATACCAAAGAAATGTGTAAATTAAATATTCTAGAGAAATTGTTGATTTGAAATTTTTATACTCAAGATTTAATTGTATCGTTACTTTTTGTGCACTTTTAGTTCAATAAACAAATAATTTTATAAATCATTAAAAACAACTTTGATTTTGACGTCATCCATGGATCAAGTGCGAAACAACGTCATCCATTGATCAAGTGCGATTTTTTTTACAAACCATGCACACACAGTGCAGTGCAGGTACTTTTCGCGATACCGGTGCGGTACGATGCCAATGCGTTTATTACTCATTGTTTTACGTCTGAACATTACAAATTAAAGTTTAAAGCATTTTAAAGGAATTACTGCCTAACCTTATTGAAGTCGTTATGCATTGCGCCTAGGCCCTAGCCTAGTTGGTGAAGGTCGGCCAACACCATAGGCCTATTTGCCGTTAGCGATGGGCCGACCCTAGCCATCTTGTATACCTCCGTTCCGTGGTAATTGCTATCGGCCTTTTTTGATTTTTTAAAACGGCCAAGTGCGAAATGCGTACGCAGTCAGACATCTGTGGCCCTAGAGATTTACAATGTAATATCAACTAAGGTGGATCTAGGCCTAGTTATTGAAGCCTAGTTTAAGCTCGGGATTATCGGGTAGTATGAAAAAAGCTGAAGAATTCGAGTTACCAACTTAACCTATTCAATTTCAGACCTAGTTGTTAGGCCTACAAAAAGGCGACATTCTTGCTAGTTAAGGATTCATTTACCATCGTTCGGCCGTACTTTATTTCACTTTTACACGTTCTGTATGCTGGCATTGTAGAATTGCTGTTGTTTACTGGTCTGCGGCCTCATGAACGCCACCAGTAATGTCAAAAAGTGTATTGTGGGATATGACTAATAGCTACAATCTTGCAAGACTACATGCAAGTTAAAACTTGACTAACATTAACAAGAGTTTAGGCTATGACTTGCTTCAAAAAGCTGCCCAAACCTAACCTTATTCGCCTGGTGATTTGTTGTGTATACTGCTTGAATTTAAACAAAAGTTGGCAAAGAATTCATGGACACTGGAAATGAAATAACCCATATTTGGATATTTGTGAAGGGAATATTATTTATGCCAAACATAAGATAAAGGCAAATTACTCAGGCAATACACTAGCTCTACGACACATGCAATCATTGTTACAGTTGGGGGCTCATTTTGTCAGAAAAGCTATTAACTCTTATTATCAGTTTATGTGGTTCAACCCAATGAATTGGTAGCTCGCCATACCCATCTGAAACCTATGAACTTTCTGGTGTTGAAGGGGAAAACACTAAACAATTAAATTAAATAATTCAATTGTGTGTAGGGTAAAGAAAGTATTATTTGTAAATAATACAGGAAATATATAACTGGTACAGGTTACATGAAATGGTGTGTAAATTCGGGTGTTTAAAACAGATCAACACATAATATTCTGCCATGAACTTCTAAAAATCATTCCTATAAATTTGCATGTACATTTATGATCGAGGAATTGGGTCTTCATTGTGGAGGTAACCATTATACAAAAAAATAAGTAACATGCTTTGACATCACATTTTTGATTCACTGCAATGACTACCTGTATAAATTAAACTTTAACAACAGAACAACTGGTAATCAACTTTACAAACATTTTGAGTTTCCTTATGAGACATCTTCTGTGGATGACCATACTGCCATAAGTCCTCCACCTATGACTACAGCTTTAACTTAAACCAGCAAACTTTGTGAAGTGATGTAGATATAGATATACCACACTTTTTCACAATATGAGTTTTTAAGAAAGAAACAGAAATCAACAAAATTTGTTTTTTCCCCCTATGCAGCCTAACAACTATAGATCCCCATGCTTGTAAAGTGTGGCCTATAGTCAACTAAGCTAAGCCTATAAAAGACATGTTGATGTGTGATTTTTCATGTCTGTTTACTGCAAATAAAAGCCTGGTCTGCTGGTTTTGATGTTGAATTTTTGGTTTAGGGTTTGTTTTTTTTTTTTGGTTAGGCAGACAAATTTTTATGTGTAAAAAGGGTACACTAAAATTACCTTTTCATTTCCTCATAATCTGATAACAGTACAATCCACTTCCCAGAAAAATCATTATACACGTGCCTTAGTCAAAAAAACATTTGGGCAGGGTATTGTGTTCTACAAAATGATATACAAGCATTCAGCTCACTAATTTCTGGTACAAAAGTAATTTACATCGCAACAAAATTTCTTACTCTGTAGTACAGTCATTGATTTCTAACAATCATAACAACACAAAAGTTGGAATACTATTGCACTGTAATATAATTTGTTCATTCGAAACCAAAGCAAAAACAAATGAGAGCAAAACTAAAGATTGCTTATCAATGAGAAGAGAAATTCCATGCGGCAAAAGTTTCAAGTGGAGCTTTTTTTATCTTCTCAACTTAAGAGCTTGAGAAATTTTGCAAGCAAATTGAAAGCAACATAAATAAGTAATACACATAGAATTTAAAAAAATGCACCCATGGATTGGAAGTATTTAGGCTGCAATACAATATTTAGGCCTATTCCAAACAGATTGATGATTAGTTTTGAAGTTAAACTTGATGAATTTAGGGCCTGCAATTGTTGGTAAATGAGATTGTACAGAAAAATGACAATGAAACTGTAAACTTATATATTAAAATGGAAATAAAAGAAATCAGTGAGCAATTTCATCTATCTCTACCTATCTAACAAGTTGGCAGTTGACTTATTTTTACTTTGTTTTATACACACCTATCTGCCAGCTGGTCAACCAGTTTAGACTTTGTTTGATGGGTGTTTTATTGATAGGCACATGCCAACTATAAAACTAATTAGACCTAGGCCTCTATTGGGTTCATGCCCACCCGACCTTAGCTAACAATTGTAATGCTGCATTTCAAGCATGGCCTGTTTATCAAGACAGACATTTACTATTTTTTGTTGTTTCTAATTAGCTGACGTTTTCTTTTTTGTTAAAGACCGCTGACGTTTATGATACACATAGGCCCTACTGTACAATGTATTCTAATGCAGTAAATGTCGTTAGTGTACATATAACAAAATGTCTCATAGTAAATGCGCGTGTACAGTGAGTATGCGACTAATAACCAACCCCACCCTAATCTACTATAACATGTATAAATTATCGGGAAACCATCTTTCTTGAGTCTGCATGGTCCCTCAATAACAAAACAGCAAAAGTAAACAGCAAGTTGCAACGAAATCAAAAGTGATATTATAAGCTTGAAATGAGCATGTTGTTACGAATTCTAATTAACAAACTGATGAGGAACTTGAAGACTTGAAGCTTTCTCACATTAATACCTAACGTTATGCTACCAAATTGCAAATGGTTTTCACACAATGTAGCCCAGGCCGAAGTACACTAACGTTACATTACTATAGCCTGGCTAACCAACACAACGGCATATGATTACCCCGGCAACGCTTTTTGAAAGCAATACATCGCTATATACATGTCAGAATAAAATAAGAATTGATAAGCAACTTATTCTTGTTCATGAATAAAACTAAATCATTGCCTTATTTGTCAGCATTTACGTCAGTCAGTTAAGGATAAACTAACGGCGTACGTAGGCTATGGCATTAGCTTCAGACTGTTCAACAACAACTGGCACAATTAAGATAATACATTATTAAAGGTATACTGAAATTGTTCCAGACATCTACTAATTTTTATCATTTATCCCTTCTCAAAAAAGTTTTAGCGTAGTATTTTTCTTGAAATATACTTAACCCAAATTAGTACGTACGATACATGCAACGTGTCTGTCTACAATCTAACGCTGCGCTAAAGTGTTGTCGTCCTGCATGTTCTGTAAAAAGAAATCGTTGTTTTTGTGTTCTTGTTAGAAATAAAATGAACGCTAATCTTTATTAAAAAGACAAGTTCTGATTAAAAGTAAGATAAATATAATTAACCTTGTTGTGTTAAGAAATTCAATTCTTATTTTTTAGGTTATAATTTGCACTTTGTATATTTTTATTGTGTCAAATTTTAAATGTACTGACATATTTGCTGAACTCTCTTTGAACCAACATGGGTGGAAGACAAACCAAAAAGTATCACGCACTGAGGGATAGGAAATTCGACTCTCGTCCTTCGGCCTATATGAAATAAAGGGAGAATGACGTCACACTCTCTGGCCTAACGTTAATTATTAATATAGGTTATGCGTATATTTTTTTTATTTTGAGTTATAATCGAATGTAATGCTTTGCGGTATTAGTATTTGCGGTCACATTTAGCGTGGTGATGTTTGCCTGTCATCCCCTGTTATACCTATTTTCAACCTACAACATAGCTAAGTAATGGTTAAATCTACCAACGAAACTCGTTAAGATAATGTAACGGCAAGCCAATTGTTGAAATATCCGTCACAAATTAGGCCCTACTTTTTTTATTGTAAAGATTACGTAGCTGCCAATTAAAAAACAAAGTGAATTATCGAGAAACTACATTATCACTACGTCTCGTACCCAACCTCATACAAATTGGTTATAAACCTCCAAGTTTTCGAAGGCTTTAAATAAATCGTGTTTGATAATACTAAACACTGAAAACATGACAAGGTCCGGCCAAGTAATTTCTGTAAATTTGTCCAAATCAGTTGACCATTCTTGTTTCTTTTTTGTGTAAGGATCTGAACCACTCTATCGCGAAAACGTTGTTTTATATTTGGATCCTTTAACCATTTGTAGTATGACGAAAAGTCGGCAATTTTATACGTGTAACTGGTACTGGTGATATTAAGCAGACTTGCGTACTATACTGCACTGAACAGCTGTTTACACGTTTGCTGGCTTAAGTTGTTTTTTTACGAATTGTCCTCCAATCGATGATGGATTCGCGGTTGCTAGGAAAATACGTCAGCGATTTAGAGTGCATCGCGCGTATTGCATAACCTCTATACCAGAGAGCGTGACGTCATTCGATTTATACCACGTATAGACCTAATCCAAAAGTTGTTTACCATCCGGGAACTTTACACTCGCTGGCAAATTGGTAGGCACGGTGCGAGAATCTGGACGTATTGTGCTCGATTTATCACAAATCAATGTAAAATGGATTATTTTGACCTATTTCTTTTATCAATTTCGCACAAAACGCTTAAATCTAGTTAATAATTATAACGCAAAATAGTAGTGGGGAGTAATTTACACACTTGGTTGTGATATTAACTGAAAAATGTGTTGTTTCGCAAGTAAACAAAATTTTAACTTTGCACGAGTTTTTAAGCAAGGCCATTAGCGTTCATGCATGAAAATACGGATCCGATTAATCAGTCATTAATCGGTGGGAAAACGCTTTCGACGATTGTAATCTAGGCCTAAGTACTGTTAGGTCTAAATCAAAACTTTAATTAAATTTTGTCAAACTTAAAAGATATAAGCGTAAATACGAGTAGAATCAGAATCAGTAAAGTAAAATAAAAAATGCAGATGAAGGCCTATGGTATGTTTTTAAGCAGTAGGTCTCACTTCTAATTTAAACCATAAACCCACTGAAGTTAGGCCTTCCAAAATTAAAGAAAGCATTACTGAGTAAAAGTTAGTTACATATGACCACATCAAGGCAGATATCAACTTGATTCAATGCAAATTTTTATTATATACAATAAACTTCCATGTCTTTATCTGGTTATGCATGTGATTTATATCAAATCTAGATGTGGGTTTGATCTGAGATTTTTCTCTTGGATTTATATATATATATTGTGGGTGATTTCTCAACTTAGCGGAGGCCACTGAATTAAGGACTCTTTTACACTATTTTGAATTATATAAGATTGTACCTGTATAGGATGGCTATAAATGGTAGATATAAATGCCAAGAATTGTTGTACTTTTTAAAAAGTTTGACATTCATGCTAGGCTACATGAAGGGAATGGTTTTGAAGCCACTATAAGAAATCACACAATGCAAAATTGATAATTTGAATGATTGAAAATACTAACTACTGATGTGTTTACCAAGTTCATACTTTTTGTAAATTTTTATTTCATATAAAGCTATCATAGGTCTATTTGTCAGTGTTGCACCACCGAAAGTACATTAAATATCAAGCTTCACGAGGAGATCAGATTGAAATGAAGTACTTTACTCACATAGTACCATAGTACTATCATCAAAACATAGAAAGTGGACTTCTTCTTTAAATGTCTCATATTTCATCATACATTTTAATGTATGGTTTCTTACTTTTGCTGTATTTGTCTTTTTGCCAGTCTTTTCCTGATGTTTGATTTTATATTTGCTATTATATGTTTTATTTTAACAAGGCCTCACCTTAACCATGCAGCTTTCAACTAAATGAGCTATCCTGTATAAAGATGAGTGATAAAAATAAAAAATAAAAAATAGACATGGTCTATTCATCACATAATAAAATCATATTCTCAGACTATATGCATGATCATCCAAATGTGATTTTGTTACTGTTTAAATTACATTATGCAACTTGATAGTGTAGATGTGTGCATATAGTTTTGTGTGTTAAATTATAGTGTATGAAATGTGTAATGCATATGAACATACAAACAGTGCATCTATGCATACTCTTCTTTTGCCTACACTAGTAATTCACTTAATAGGTAAATTTGTGCATGTTTGACGACCAAATTTTTATTAGAAATGTGAAATACTTGCAGCGAGAAGTTATTATCTAAGTAAGAAGCCAAATATTGGTATAATAATATGCCTATATGTACCAGTGAATAACAACACAATGCAAATATAGTACTGCATTGCTGGCCCTTCAGTTAACTTATAAAAGCTTAATTTAACTTGAGCATTTTGTTTTGCATGGTACCCAGTGGATTCATTTTTTGACTAAATTTAGGTCTATCTCATTAACATAAATTTATGTACCTATTACTGTATTAGGCTTATTAGCCCACTGTATTTGTTTAACTTTAATTATTAGGATTGTCTACTGAATTTTTTTAGTCAAATTAAATTTACAAACTTTGTGGAGTGAAGCTGATGAAAATTTAATAACTGCAGTAGGCTATAACCTTAATGTTAACGTATATTTGTCTTATCATCAAACAAATTTCAAGTTACTTTTAAATTCCTTGTTAAAACACACCAACAAATCGTGTTTTAGACAAGGATGGAGTGGCACTTGGTAGGCAATTAAAGTTGTAGGGTGAAGCTAGTTAACTCTAGTTAAATTCAAGAGAAAATTTATAGTCGGTGTAACAATGTTTGAGACTGCTCAAACCCGCTACATAATTCAATTTTGATACCTTCAAGAATTTTTCTTTAGTGATTATGAAATAACCCTAACACTTTGTTTTTAAATTAATTTATTCCACTTAGATTAAAGAGCTTTTTTTTGTGTAAAAATTGACATTTAACCTAGTGGGCCTATGCCCGACGCCCGTGTTTAAATTATCCCCTTTAAATTAGACGTCCAACGTTATCTTAATTGCCTTGGCTTTCCTCGAAATATGTTAGGACCTACGATGCGGCATGTTCGAGATTTGGCCAAAAATCGATTCAAATTCTTCATACGTACGCCAGAAGCCATGTATACTGAGTATAAACAGACCTATTCTGATAAAATCATTCCAACGTCTGAAAGTTATGGTAATTTAATTCTAAATTATTTCCCAGAACAGGAACAACGTAAGTGGTAAGCTTAAAATTAGTAACTAACATCATTCAACATTAATTAATGACTTTTGTTCTTAAGGGTTCCCGTTCTCCAAAAAATAAAAACAAAAATCTTTAAATGACACTTGACTGGTTTTCATGTCTCCACAATGCCATTTAATCTGGACGGAAATGATCAAACAGCAATTTTGAATGGAAAGAAAAATATTTTCAAAACGCACTCTCTATCGTATCTTGTCGTTTTCTCCACCTGGCCCAGCCGGTACGCTATCACTAATCATTCGCACAGTTATCACACACTCACACGTCATACACGCTGCATTGTCCACCGGCCTCGCATAGTTGACCTTGCTGGAACAAGTATGGCGTCCATGAACGCGTCACGATTTTTTGTACAGAATTTCGTCTCTCTGCCTTCGACCTATATGAAATATAGCACGAATAACGTCACGCTCTCTGCTTATACCTCGCCCAAACACCCATACAGAAGTTAACACTTCCAGTTTGTTCATGCGCACAAGGATGTATCGTCTTCAAGTTGCGAGTAAATAAACCAAGCAGCTTCAGCGCACGGTAAAATACGCTCTTGGTTTGCGTAATATAATCGCGCGTCTTTTAGAAATACACACATGGCCTAAGGTTAAAAAATCCGCCCTAAAGTGCACTTCCTGTGTTAGGACGACATCAGTTTTTCCCAATAACTTAATATTATTTACAATACTCTAAAGCTTACATAACATATTAAGAAAAGAAAAAAATCGAAGCGAGAGAATTTTAGATAAAGTTACTTTAAAATTTGTTATCATTACAGTCAATAGGGAAAATTGTTTGTTTACTCATAACTCAAAATGGCGGACGGAACTTTTAACTCAAGTATTGATACACGTATGGTTTAAAAAAGACCCCATACTGAAAAACTCGCGCGCGATATGTCGCCCACCTCAACTCAACAAGGTTAAAGCATTTCTGATGTGATTTCTCCATCTTCAGTTTTGCACAATGTGCAGTTTAATTTTCATGACATAATTATTTACTGAGTATCACCATACCCTTAACAGAAATATATATACTTGTAGAGCTCTATAGATTTTGTACATTTTGTATCCCAAAATGTACAATTTGAAAGAACGTCTGGGAGCTTTTCTCCATTGAACCCTACAAGGGCTTTGCTCCATGAACCCCTACCAGCTTCGCCCCATGGACCCCTACCAGGATCCTTAAGTGAACGCCTGGATCCGATGCCGCAAAGCTCTCACTTTATGATTAATCAATCATCCCCCACCCTGATTATCCACCCCTCCACTCCCTACTTTTAGATGTGAATAGCATGAAGTTGAACCTTAAGTGTTGTGAACAAGAAAAGTGATTTTTACTTTCATACCCATCTGTTACTTCGTTGATTTAGTTGCCCGATTAACCGTTCAATAAGAAGGAACCCTCCACCCCCACCCCTCCTCCCACCTTCACAAGCTAGACTATAAATGAGAGTCTTAAAATAAAGTCTATCAGAAGAGTCATTTTAAGTCAGTTAGTCGTTGTAAATGGGACGTCGCTTTTGAGATATTCTTCCGACGTTGGATCAACGTCTCTATTAGTATGGTCTTTTATGAGGAGTCATTTGGACGTCGACTAGACGTCTGAAATACGAAGTCGTTTTGGAGGTGTCCACCCGACGTCGAAACGACGTCAGTATATTGATGTGGCCACTTCTCAATTCCCAATCGTCGTCAGACCGAAGGTTTGATATATACATGGTTGTAGTGACGTCCAGAGGGACCTCTGATCGACGTCGACGTGCGCCAGTCCGACGTTGTGGACCTTAAACCGACGTCGGACCGACGGTTCAATGTTTACTGAAATATAAATCCCAATCATATAAAAGGGAAGAAAAACGTCCTCATTTTAGAAAAACAGAAATGCGTCAATGAAATATTAGTCTACATAGGTATTCAGGGCAGATTGTACCATATAACTTGTTTGATCTGGTCACGACATACAGTACCTAACTGGTCACATACTCAATGCAGCACGTCCTATTTTGGTATTTAAGCGGAAGGGTCCATACCTTAATGTTGGCTTGATAATGATTTCAAGCGAGTCGAAAAAGACGTTCAGAACGTACTTCGAAAACGGAAGAAAGAAAAGAACCATTATTCTCAGCTGATAAACCTTACAGTCTCTTGCACCTAAACTCAAATATAAGAAAGAGGCTCAGGGAAGTATAATCAATAAGTAGGAACATAAAATAATTGTATATTTTTTTAGCCTGCAATACTTACAATAAAATTGTGTTGATATTGCTGGGGTACCAAAAGCCAGGGTAGAATTGGTCCATGGATACGGAAAGATGATCCATGGTCGGCCTTGGCATATCCTCGAAATTAGTTATTTCTCAAAGGTGACAGCCGTGAGAAACTCTTGATCTAAATTTGCAAACGAACACTATTTCATTAGGAATAGATTTACCATAACTGATCTACAAATAGCAAAAAGGACGTTCAAAGGTCAATGGACATGTAACAATTTTTATAGCTTGACGGAGTATTAAAGGTCAATTGTAGTCTATAACGTGCGAGGTAGATAAAATTCATTTCTTGTGTTTTGATTGGTCGAAAGACAATGGTACATTGATAGGCCAATCAGTAACGTTTTAGAATAAATTGCACGCCACCACATTTTAATCACGATATATGGCCTTTAAAATCTGCGTAAATCTGATTTTGAAGTTTCAAAACTACACTTTTAGTTTTTGAATTATAATTGATGAAAGTATTTCCAGGTTTTAAGTTCAATGCAAAATTTCAGATTGATGACTGGGAAAGACAATTTCTTTTATAAATCTAAATTACTGAAAATGATGGGAAAGTTTATTCTTGTTAGATTTGTATTGGAGGCATGCCAAAGAATTTTCTGCACCCATACAAAGAATTATGATAGACATTTAAAAAACAATGGATTTACTCAAGGAAATACCAAGGTCGTCATGTAATACATCGCAAAATAGAATATGCAAAGTGATGCTGAAATTTAAAACCGCTATAAAATGGTAAATGTTTTACTAAATTTAATAATTTGTATTGCTACTTTGATGGTTGTTATTAGAATTGGGAAATATAGCTAACATTACTTATCCACTACACGTCCATATTCCTCTAAGTTGAGATTCTCTGCAGGTAAATAGAGAGATGGTTCCTTAAACATCCACAAACCTTCATGAAGAAGCCCCTTAATCGTAATCGTTGATTATTCTTATTCTGCATGTTATCATTTTGTATCAGTCTTTCATTTTAATAAACCTAATGCACGTTGGTTCGCCCAATTCTTGTATTAATTTGATAAAGAATTGTAAAGAAGAATGAACAAAAGAACAACCAAAAAGAATGCAATTACTACAAGTTTCTACGGAAAGCAAAGCAGATGTAATGAAAGGTTAAAGGAATATTCCCGTGAATTTTCATTTAATATATATATATATATATATATATATATATATATATATATATATATATATATATATATATATATATATATATATATATATATATATATATATATATATATATATATATATATATATATATATATATATGTATATATATATATATATATATATGTATATATATATATGATAGAGACTATGAAAGAAACAATTTGGTGTAAAATGCATGACGATATCTTTTCCTTTATGAATGATTGCATTTCAAAGATTGGGCGAGTGTTTTGAAATGACCTCACAGTGTGCTGTTTAATGTCATAAATGTAAATCAAAACAATTTATGTGTATTTGTCTTCAAAATAATTTCCTCTTCCTAATTCCTAAATTACTGGAACCTTTTTTTTGTTCATTTATTGTTATGAGGTATAGCTGTATAGCATACACTTGATAGGAATGCGTTTTGGAAATACAGGGATCTGCCTTTATGACATTATTTTACACTGTGAGGTCACTTTTCAACACACTCGCGCAATCTTTGAAACACAAGTACTCCTAAACGGAAAAAAAAGATATCAACATGATTTTTACACGAAATTGTTTCTTTAACAACCACCGTGGCGTAATCTCAATTATCGTTTCATTCTGTGACTCAATAATTAGTATTATATCAATTGTAGGTGAAAATATTTTAAATATTATTATTTTTAAACCGGTGAATATTGATTTTTGGTTGCGATGCGATAGCATCAGGAACTTATGCGGACATGATGGCGTGTGTATGTATGTATGTATGTATGTATGTATGTATGTATGTATGTATGTATGTATGTATGTATGTATGTATGTATGTATGTATGTATGTATGTATGTATGTATGTATGTGTGTATGTATGTATGTATGTATGTATGTATGCATGCATGCATGCATGCATACACGCATGTATGTATGAATGTGTGTAAGTATGTGTGTATGTGATGTATGTATGTATGTATGTATGTAAGTATGTGTGTGCATGTATGTTCGTATACATGTATGTATGTGTTTTCGTGTGTGTTTGTTTGTGTGTGTGTGAGTGCGTGCGTGTGTGTGTGAGTACGTACGTAAGTACGTAGGCACGTATATATGTGTGTATGTTGTATGTATGCATGTATATATGTTTGTATGTATGTATGTATGTATGTATGCATGTGTGTATGCATTTATGTATGCATGTATGTATGTATGTATGTATGTATGTGTATGTATGCATGTGTGTATGTATGTTTGTGTGTGTTTATATGTATGTATGTATGTATGTATGTATGCATGCATGTATGTATGTATGTATGTATGTATTTATGTATACATGGGTGTAGGGGTGTGTATGTGTGTATGTGACGGCCAGCTCGTAAACACGATATCTCAATACCGGCAGTGTGGATTCATGTCATATGTAGCATCCATACAGCCCATGGCCCGTAAATGTGCCCTATTTTTTTGGTGGTCATGTCTTCCATATCAATGAGTAGGCGGGGCTTAATGTTAAGCTTTTGAAATGTTCTTATTTTAACAACAGCATATCTGGTTTTTTTGGGTACAGTTATGATGTTAGCTATTGTGTACATGTTCATGGTATAAAAACGTTGAACTTCATTAATATGCGTAGTGGGCGTGGCTTAATATGATTTTGCTGGTAAAGAGCTTGTAAACACGATATCTAAAAAACCATAAACTGGATTGTTCCCCTTTGGGTCTTGTTCCAAAAAAGGAACCAGGTGCTCTTCGTCTAATTCAGCATCTTTCGTTTCCAGGTGCGTCGTCAGTGAATGATGGTTTTGATGATGATTTGTGCAAAGTAAAGTATGTTTCTTTAGATTATGCATTATCTTTGGTGCAGAAAGCTGACCAATGTGCACTTTTATCAATGGCCGATATTAAATCAGCTTTTCGTCGTTTACCAGTTCATCCTTCAGATTCTCATTTGCTTGGGTTTGAATTCGAAGGTAGTTTTTATTTTGACAAATATATGCCAATGAAATGTGCCATTTCATGTTCCTTGTTTGAAAAGCTTTTTTTTAAGGAGTTTTGTGTAACTTCAGTCTCACTGTAAGCTTGGTGGTGTTTGGGTCACACACTATCTCGATGAATTTGTATTTATAGGTGTGGATTTTGACTCTTGCTTGAGCTCTTGGCTTCTTTTCAGAAGCTTTATGATTAACTAGGTGTTCCTTTGGCTGCTGAGAAAACGGTGACACCTGTTCAGACTTCTGACTTTTCTTGGGTTGGAAATCAATGCCCATTTGGGTTTGGTTAAAGTCCCTCAGGAATAATTGCTTACACTCCACCAAGCTATAAAGTCAGTATTACAAAGGAAATAGGTTATACTGAAGGAAATTTAGTCTATTATTGCTTCTTTGAACTTTGTCTCCAAGGAAGTTTCACCAGGCAGGTGTTTTCTTCGCAGATTGATTAATCTCACCATTGGTATAACAAAACCCCACAACTTTATTCGCCTGGGTATCGGGGCCAGGGATGATTTGCTCGCTTGGTCAATTTGATGATGAATTTTAATGGGTCATCACTTTTGTTGGAATAGTATTGGGTGAACAGCCCTGATGTGCAGCTTTTTACATATCCTCCAATTAGCTTGGGATTTGGTGCCTTTTTTCAGGGTAAGTGGTTTCAAGGCAAGTGGCCCAAGAGTTTCTTACTTCGGTCCCCTTCTATTGTAGCTTGTGAGTTTGCGCCGGTCGTGACTGCAGTTATGGCTTGGGCCCCATTGCTGGCAAATAAAAGGGAATTTTTTGGTCTAATAATCAGTCTGCGGTAGCAATTGTTAACGACAAATTTCAAAGTGTCCTATTATCATGTCAATAATGCGAGTTTGGGTGCTTCTCTGTTTGAAGCACTTGCAAATTCCCGTTTAATGCCAAGTTTGTTCCAGGTTAGCATAACGGTGTTGCTGACACTTGATTTCGTTTGCAAATGACAACCTTTTCAAAGCTGGCACCTCATGCAGAGCATCAGATGTCTCCTCTACCGCCTCTTTACTGGCTAGTCTGAACCACGAAGTTAATCGGTTGCTGGGTTTGTTTGTAGCTAAATGCACCTATGCCACTTATTGTAGGGCCATTAAGGCATTCCATGAATTTCAGCTTGCTACTGGTTCAACTGGTGGGAAAACTTTGCCAACTTTGCCTTTTGAGGAGGTGGCCACTTTTGTGGCATCTTAGTCATTGAGGATTTTCTCATCAGCTTCTGTAGCTACTTATTCATCTGGTTTGTCATTTTCTTTTAATGTAAGAAATTTGCCTGTTTTTACAAGTAATTGTCTAGATCGTAAACTCTTTGAGTGGTTTAGGAGCTCAGGGTGTGACCAAGGAACCAAGGTGTGACCGTAGGCAAGCAATTACTCTTTCGCTGCTTAACATAATTTTAAGGAATCTCTCTTTAGTGCATTTGTCCAAATTTAAGGCATTGTTATTCAAAGCTGTTTGCACTCTTGCCTTTTCTGCTTTTTTAGGAGTTGGGGGAAATCATAGGGGGTGCTAAGGATGTTAATCATCCTAGCAAAGTAGGGATATTGGATCTACGAATTATACACGTCATTTGGCGAGGGTTCACAGGGATGAGATTGATACAGTTCCCGGGGCAATGGGCAAGGGGCATAGAGTACGTTAAAGAACAGGCAGCCGGATTATCTGATTGTGCATTTGAGTACCGATGACTTAGTGCACAGGACTATCCACTGCATGTAATATAAAACTTGATGAGGCAGGTTATCTACACTCCTCGCCAGCATTATCCTGATGTTGTACTGATATGGTCTGAAATTTTGCCAAGGGTTTGTTCTTTCAGGTGCTACTAATCAAGGGAAGGTGGATAATTCAAGGAAAGTAATTTATAGGAGGGCAAGGGCATTCATGCGGCGGCGTGAGGGTATGTTATCCGGAACCCAGATATTATGTGGGGCAATTCAAGTTTATTTAGACAAGATCTTTTAGGTCAGGACATGTTTATTAAGGACCTCTGAGAGGTTTGTCTTACTTTCACCTTTACCCACATTTATTTACATACCAGCCATTTACAGCTCTCGGATATTAGTTTATATCTTTATCAACATTGGTTCGGATTTGTGAAATGTGCTATATATATCATCCATTTGCTAAGTAGATGTTAAGAATAATTTGTTCATCTTCTAATCCATTGTGTTTCAGTATCTCTTCTCCCTTGTTCGGGCCTGCCTCTCTGTGTTAGTTAGGTTTGGCGGACAGTTGCCTACCGCGGTAACCCAGCAAACACAATAATGTTTTTAAAACATCATGAAAACATTTCTTCAAAATTGTGAAAATGTTTTTATATTATCATTTTGTGGTGTCATAAAAAGGTTTTTTTATATTACATTTTTTTTTTAAACCGTTTGTAAAAAGCATTAATATAATATAATAAAACAAATTTTTTGCATGATATATTAAAAATGTTATAATATTGTTTTTGTCACACCACATTTTGATATTAATAAAACATTATAATACAAAATGTTATAAAAACGTTTTGTGTTTGCTGGGAAGTCAGTGATATTTGATGTAATTTTCAAAAGCAATTTTTGTCATGTTTTAAAAATATTTGGTTGTCTTGTTTACCTACATAGGGGCCTGTTGATTTGGCCTACAATATGTAGGCTTTGTTCCCCAGGGATTTGTGTTGTAATAAATCATTGGTGGTCCCAGGATTTACCTGACGGTAAATACTTTTGGTGGCCCCAGGAATTTCCCTGATGGCTTTTAGGTTTTCCCTGTTGACCTACACAGTGGGCCTGGTGTTTTCACCTAAATTTGTGGGCTATATTTTTGTTATTAATGTTAACCTTCAATAAAGGTTGCGACAAACGTCAAAATAAAATTTGTCTTCTTATGTTGCCGTGTCTTCGAATAAATCTTTATTATATTACCGTTGGTAAGAAAGCAGGTCAAGGTTGTCAATTGGTTTCGCATACATGTAGGTGAAGACATCTTACAATATATGAATACGTAAATAGTCAATTGGATACCACATAACTAAATTTGTCCAAAAGCCACACTTGAGCTGACATAAGACAAGTTTGGAAAAGTGATGTTCGAATGTCAGTGATGTTATTGCTGACTGAAATGTAATCTACTTTGAGGCGTACGTAAATATTGTAAAAAGCGAGTAGTGATTTGTTTTATTTTTTATTAAATATAAATTGTCTATGCATAGTATTGAATACATGATAAATGGAAATAGGGCAAAAAGAGTTTGTGCATATTGAGAGTGTGAAAAGAAGGACCAGTGGGTATGTTTTACATAAAAGGAGCACTAGACATAAACAGTGATGGCGCTCGTTGGTGCGAATGTCACATATATATTATCCACAAACAGATCGATGAATATATATCGATAAATATATATATATATATATATATATATATATATATATATATATATATATATATATATATATATATATATATATATATATATATATATATATATATATATATATATATATATATATATATATATATACATATATATATATATATATATATACATATATATAATACATATATATATATATATATATATATATATATATATATATATATATATATATATATATATATATATATATATATATATATATATATATATATATATATATATATATATATATATATATATATATATATATATATATATATATATATATATATATATATATATATATATATATATATATATATATATATATATATATATATATATATATATATATGTATATATATATATATATATATATATATATATATATATATATATATATATATATATATATATATATATATATATATATATATATATATATATATATATATATATATATATATATATACATACATATATATATAACATTATATAATTATATATAATTATATATATATATATGTATATATATATTGCACGTAATAAGGAACACTGTGCTATATAAGTGTGGGCAATTTGAGTGCAAACGTTTTCTTGATTTGCTAATACTATGTTATCCTTCTGTATTTAAAATATTTATTCAAAATCAACTGAACAGTTAGAAACATTGCAGGTGAACAGAGGTCATATCATACAATTCAGACCAAAGTAGATGCTTTGATAAACATATCATATTTTGTCACTCACTTTCATATTTTCGCTCTTTATTTTGCCGCTCTGTTTACTTGTGTTTCTGTAATTTTGAATTGCGTAATTTTGGTCACATCTCATACCTTCAAATCCACTTTAACTTTTGTATACATCCTTTCGCGTAAATAGCAACTCCCTAATTTGATTATCTTTTTTGCACATTTTGTTTTGGTATGACACTTGAATCTTTTGCCCCCAGCAGAATGTGTTGATGATGACACTAATCCTGCAATCTGTTGTCACTGGAAAAACACCGTTTAGACCTTATAAAGAAATATAACTCTTTTAATTATTCTTTAACGTCTCCTTCTAATCTGCATTTAGATGATTTGTATTAATATATCCCAATAAGCTATCATTTGTTTAGATAGCTGCACAAGACGCACGGCATGACTAAATTGTTACCAAAACTGATAATGAATGATTCATAGTGATTCATTAACCTTGTGATCAATATAAACGTTTGAACCCCGATAAATTGTATTTGATTATGGTTCACCTACTTGTTCATTGAAGAAAATACAAACTTATCGGTCACACATAAGATGCTGCTAAGCAGAACACACGATATAAGAATTAAAGAACCTATCATTTCATTAGTCTGTTAAGCAATTAAATACAATGCCAAAATATGTAATCCGTTACCACGTGACAAAAAGTACCTGGAGGGCTTACAAATTATATTTAGTCATTCAACAGCCCAAGGTATAGAATATTGCCTGAAAGAAATATTAGTGACCATAAAACAATTATTAAAATACGTAGATTCGGAACGTCCCATGGCAGCTCATGTGGGCCGGTGTAAAAATATTTTTTTTCCCCAGTAAGTTTTGACCCCGGCCCTTATTTTTTAGATAATTTGGGTCCCCAGACAATTAAGCCGTAGCCGTCCAGTAAATTTGGTCCCCCCTTATAGTAAAAAGGGTCCCTTACGAAATTTGGGACCCCGGCCCTTGTTTCCTAGACAATTTGGAGACAATGGGTGGGGGGGAATTTACGTCGGGCAAAATTTACTATCACACCGGACTGCAGTTACAAAAACCATGGAAGTAGAAGAGAAGAGCTGAGATTTCTCTCTGTAGTCTGGTAGTAGTGAGTTGTGGGAAACCCGACAACACAGTAATGCTAACGTTAGTCAGTAATGAAAGTTACATCCGAATGCCAAAGCTTAAAGTGTGCCTTTTGAATGTCAGATATGATAAGATATGCGTCATGTGTCATTTTTATTTTCTTATAGGAAGTGTCTTCTCAAACTTTAGAAACATTGCTAAAATTTCGCAATATTTGACACTGTGTATGTGTTTGTTAGTGTTAATTAATATGAATTTCTTTAATGTCTATATTTAGAATCAGTGGGGTATATACCCATATGGAACTGGTTCTGTCGAGTAAATATGACTTTAGAATGTTGCATGCAGAAATTGAATAAATGCTGTGAGCTGCAATCTGCGTGAAAATATTTAAAGACGGAATAACGACTCAAGGTAATTGTTTAATCCATAAACAATAAATCCAATACATACTAGCTACGTCACTTCCGAGGCGGCAATTGATTAGCTTGTCGGGTGTAAATATTTTGACCGATCAGAACCATTCAGCTCGATTGTAGTGTATTTCAATGACCACTTTAATACGATACCTGGTCTTTATGTATATAAATGTATAAAAGTTGACTTGAGAAATTTATTTAAAGAACAAAATAAGAGGATTTTAGCTTCAAAATTAACAAATTATCATTTGGTGGCCTCAGTAATGCATTTCCAATAAGCAGATATCAGGTTCTTCGTAGTTAAATTGAAGAAAAATAAGTGGCAGAGCATGATGTAATTGTTTGAAAGTGAAAATCGCAATGACATTTTTAATTTGAAAAAATGAGGGCGCCTAATTGAAACTATCTAAAAGTTGGCAAGACACACCAAAAAAAAAAAAAAATACATAGCTTGTGTAAAATTATACATAGCGTAAAGTTAAATAGGTAATTTAAAGCTTTGATCTAAAACTGACATAAATCAAGTTAGGTTAATTTTGACCTAAGAAATAAATACAATTTTACTTCTTGAATTTTAAGTAGAGCATCTCCAATAAATTGGTAAAAGTAAAACCACTTTTACATTCAAATCGTGTAATCTAAACGGTTTCTCGGTTTCATGTAGGTAAATGGGAAGGCAAAATCAAATGTCCATCAACATGTAACATTGCTGAACCAGCTTTGAATAATATTGAAGGACTTTCATTTGTCCCAAACTGGTTCTTGCCTAGATACACCTGAACGAGACTAATTTCTAATTTGAGATGTAATTTATAAGAACATAAACTATGTTTAGTTTCATGATATAGAAAATTTTCGAAAATTCAGCATAAATGTTCCAAACAAAATATTTAAAGGCCATCTATCGTGATTGAAATGTCAGAATGTGGCGGCGTACATTTAAATCCAAAACGATACTGATTGGCCTGTCAATGTAGGTACACATTGTACAATTGCGTTTCGACCAAACAAAACACAGGAATTATTAAAACTTATTTACCTCCACGTTATAGAGACGATAACTGGCTTTTAAGTAATGCAACCACAGAATAAAGTAAACACACTCTAGAAATGAATTTATTTGTGTTAGTTATTGTGGCTCTGCCAATCGCATGATTAAGTTCTCCCAGTCAATACAGAGCCACACACAAGTACCAAGCCTACATATCTGAATGCTGAATTGCATTAAAACAAATGTAATGCACTTGTTAATCATGTAATCAGTTTTTATTCTTTATATTAATGTACTTATGCAAATTCTCTTTTTACCAATTTCTTGTGTAGAAATTACTTTATATGGGTAACTTCAGCTTGTAACACAGTTTGTGTAATTTTTTTACATAACCTTTTTTCACATGAACGTGTCTTGCATGTAGTTTTCTGAGTTTACAGAATAGACATGCAAATTTTACAACGCATCATCGGAACTAAGACTGCCTGCAACTTTGTTGAAACCACGTAAATCAGCGGCTTGTTTGTACCGCAGAAAGATTGTGTATTGTTCAAACGTTGGGATAAGCCAGTTCATGGTAATGATAATATGTATTGTGCAATGCAGGTCAAGAGGTCAATTGAGAATGTCTTGCCATAAGCATCACTGACACGCATTGAATAAGACCGACACCGTTACTTCCCAACTGTTTTCATTTATTATTTGAGTGGATTAGGTGCCTTACATGTATGTATTTGTGCTTTAAAATGGATGTTCCTCCCATTAGGAATATCGTGTGGGATGCCATGTGGAACAACTGGGTTGGATGCCATGTGGGACAAGGTTGGGATGCCATGTGGGACATACATTAGGGTGAGATTCCATGTGGGACATAGATATGAACATAGTGTGGGGATGACATTTGAGACATGGATGTAAGCCATGTGGGATATAAGGATATGCCATGTAGGTCATAGGGAGGGGTGCCATGTGGCATATAGCGAGGGACGCCATGTGTAACAAAGGGTTGGATATCATGTGGGACATAGATATGGATGCTATATGGAGCATCTAGGAGAATCAGATACAATGTTAGAGCCTAGGAAAGACCGAAAGTTGGTACATAGGGAGGGATTACATTTGGGACATAGGGAGGGACGCTATTTGTGACATAAGGAGGGATGACATGTGGGACATAGGGTGAGATGCCAAATGCGTGCCATGACGATATTTATCGTTCAAGTTTAATTCAATTTTGTTATATACATTTGGCATCCCACTCTATGTCCCACATGGCATCCCTACCCACCCATGTGCTACATGTCATTCCTCCTGATGCCCCACATGGGAATCCTTCCCTTTGTCCCACATGACATCCCTCACCATGTCTCACCCTCCAATGTTTCACATAGCATCCATCTCTATGACCCACATGGTTTCTCATCCTAAAGATGTACCAAATGGCATGCCACTCATTTGTCTCATATGCCAAAACACTCTATGTACCACACGGTATCCTTCCCTGTGCCCCACATGGTATGCATCCCAGTAAAACTTTGGAACTCATTGCCATTTGCACTCAAGTCATCACCCAGCACCAACATGTTCAAAAGGAACTTAAAAACATACCTGTTCAAAGAGACTTTCTGACTGTGACTATAGCTGATACATTTATTATTGTTGTGTTTGCAAAAGCACCATGAGCATCATTTTTTGATGGATACCGGTGCTTTATAAATGTTCATATTATTATCATTATTATTATATCTCACATGACATCCATCTCTGTCCCACATAACTTCCCTACCAATATGCCACATGTCATTCCTCCCTATGCCCTACATGGAATTCCTTCCTCTGTCCCACATAGCATCCCTCTCCATGTCCCACCCTCCTATGTTACACATGACATCCATCTCTATGTCCCACATGGCATCTCATTCTAAAGATGTACTAAATGGCATCCCATGCACTCATATGTCCCATATGCCATACCACCCTATTTACCACACAACATCCTTCCCTGTGCCCACTTGGCATCTATCGCTATGTCCCACATGACATCCATCGCTATGTCCCACATGACATCCATCTCTATGTCCCATATGGCGTCTCTACCCATGTGCCATATGTCATTCCTCCATATGCCCACATGGAATCCCTCCCTCCGTCCCACATGGAATCCCTCACCATGTCCCACATTCCTATGTTCCACATGGCATCCATCCCTATGTCCCACATGGCATCCATGTCCCCACAAAGCCATCGTGTGGTAGAATTAACACAGAGAAAGCTTTGGTTTACATATGATCGGACCGTGCCGCGCTGATTGTTATTATCACTTGACCTGACCTCATAATCAGTTCCGGGCATGCGCGTTTGTAATCATGAACTGGCGTATTAAACTTCCATAAGCGAATGTGTCATATGGTGAAGTGTAAAATTGAACTTCGCTGTAATTTGAAATGTGGGATGTATTGTGCATGTATATTAAATTAGTGGAATCACTGGAATGTATTCTTCTTCAGAAAAGAAAGAAACTGTATGGTTTAATTTAAAATGCACAGTTAACGGTATGAAAAATGCAGACTGAATTATCTGAATAGATTTACAGAATGGGTCTAGTATGTATTTGATAAGTGGCACCGTATTACTTCAAGTGCTTTTGACAAATTATCAATTGGGACATTTCATTAGTCTTTGCTGTAATATCTACTATTGTAAATTGAATGACAATTAAATGAGAGTTGAATGACTATTGAATATCCTTCCTCTATGCTAAATCATGATGTTTGCATGCTTTATAGCTCAAAATCATGGTAATATTTTATTGTAATATTTCACTTCAGTATATCTCTTACTACAAGATATAATCCATATCAGAAATATTAAAAGGAGTATAACAATATATTACGGCCTATTCTTGTAACATATGAAAGAGAAAATATGAAGACCAGTAAACGGACACACCATATTTCCTAGGATGTCAGAATTGATTCATGTCATATTTATACTATCTCATAAATTGACGAATTTGCAATATAATAATACTTTCCCATAGATCCAAAAATAGATCCAAAAAAAAAGGTATGCTCTATTTTACGTTTTAAGCATTATAATCGTTCCATGATTATGCTATTCAATTTTCTGGTATAGGTTTTAAACTACGATGAGCCTGGGAAATAATCTTGAGAGGTCACTGAGCTTTGATTAAACAATGTCTAGTTTTCTCACTTGGGCCCTTTCCTTACTTTTAAAGGGACAAAGATTGATAGAAGGAATAATTTAGCAGGAGATTCGCTCAAATGAAGATTCCGTGCTGGGAATTAAAAGGATGATTACGAAAACTTGTAATATATTTTGCTTGATGCTGTTGTGACATTGTTCGTACAAAAGGTTAAATGCCAGGTACCGTGTGAACGTGGAAAGAAATATACAATATCTTCCTTTGCTATCATCAGTTTCGTGATTTAGAATAATCTATTGTCTTAATAAATTGAACGTTATAGTTTTGTACAGAAATGTATGTTCTGTTAGTTACGGTTGAATATTATATTGAGCAGATTTGATTTGGTCCTTGGCGAGGTAGGTAAATATAACAGTAACAGCACACCAACACACAGAAACAAACCAAACATCTTAAATTCAGACATAATTGCTGTCCACTATGCGGCAGAATGCGTTTTAATGAATAATATTCTGATATGCAGAAAAGCTTGTTCGCCATTGTTTCTCCTGCAATGGAATCATGAAAAAGAAAACTAGTTAATTTTCTTTGGAAATATCTTATTTATCGATTGGACGATCATCCCAATTCCGCAAAGATTATACAAAAAATATGGTCATTTTGACATCCATTCCCACGTTCGAGCTCTAATTATCATCCCATATGATATTATCTTACTTCAACCGAGTGGTATGACACACAATCCATGGTTATATGGAGGCTCATTTCAAATCCCAAGAGAATTCAACTTTTTGTATGATTGAGGAATATGACAATTAGTTTGATTACTCTAGAATGAAGATGTTCTTCATTTATCTTCGTTTTGTAAAAGTCACTCAAAATAGAAAAATCGTTTTAACGAAAACAATGAATTATATCTAAGAGAAATGTAGATATCATTAAAGTAGATGATTAAATGGTTAATGAGATTCAGTTGACCATAATAACCATGTTTCTTTTATTCGCTTCCGACAATAACTATGGCGCTACACCGCAGTTATACTATTGGATCATTTTTCTTATGTGTTGTCAAATTACTCTTTCATGTTATAAGTATCCATATCAGAACGTTTAACTGAACTCTAAAGTTATATGTATGAAATATTTTGAGCTAACCAATATATCAATAGCTGTAAAAAGAGTGACTGATTATAGTAAACTATATTCTCCACAAATTATGGCGGTATACCAAAACGTAAGTAGTTCAACCAAAGCAAGTTTAATTTTATGAATATTATTTGGCAAACAAAGTACTTTAGAATGCATCGTGGTGTAGTCACTTGCTTGCTGCCACGTCACTTCCGGGAGACGACTATTTACTGGAGTGAAAACAAAGCTTTGCGCGTTACGACAACCTGTAAGTTCGTATGTGTCTGCATGTTGTATGCAAGTGAGACAAAATATTTACGATTGCAAATTGTTAGCTAAACTCCATTTTAACTTATTAGATGCTTCATTAGTTGATTGTGCAATTAAGAATAACAATTATTTGAAGTTTATATCAATTGTTACGGACGATCGGACATTGTACGTTGTACTGATACACCTGTTGTTTAGGCATGTTTAACACACCGTGGTTGAAATTCGGGTCAGTCGCCGAAATTTCGAATTTACCAAAAACAGTGGTATATTTTTACCGAAAACTCAACAAAGCGACGCCACATATCCCGAACCGATCATTATACGTTGTCTGAAAGGCAAATTTGTGCCTAAAGGGGTTGGAATTCGGGCCTACCATGCTATGTATTGCATATGATATGTACACAAACACAGCCGATCGCAGTTTTCACTCCAGTGACGCGCGGTTACTATGCAGCCTGATGACCTTCGGTCACGAATCCAACCAACTGAATAGAATCGGCAATATCCAACGTAGATTGTTGGTCGTGATGGTTGGTCATGATAGTCATCTACCCAGTTAGAAGACAGCGCATGATATCAGGTCGAAGCTTAGGAATTAATCAATACTCCTAGCCTATTACCAACCAAACTAATTGGAGAGAACTTGTAAATATGTATATACAAAAAATGAGAAAATAAAAAGATTCCCTGCAGGTTTATTTCTTCAGGCAATAATTATCATTAACTATGAGCATATTCGTAAATATAATTTCTAATGATCTATGGATTTAGTCTAGTGTTGACAAGGGCGGTACCAAGAAAAGGCCTGTCTCTTATCTTGACCGCATTTCAAAATAACTGTAGGCCTATTTCTAAACAATGTTATTACTCGCCTGACTCACTGAAATTTATATGATCAAAAATTTACATGAAAAAAAAAAGCAATGTGCACTTTAAAATGTATAAGTAGGCCAAGATGATTAAGAACTTTTTTGTCCTCGAAATCGAAAATGTTAGTTAACTGCAGCTGTATATGTATGCATGTGCCACGCATGTGCATATATGTATACCATGCAGCCATGTGGCAGCGATGAGCAAGTTGGCTTGACGCAGGACTGGTAGCTTGACATAAATGCGGTACGCATTCTGTTCGTAATTATAGTTGATTACATACAAGCGGATGTGGTTTCATAAACAAAATACAATCTGACAGGTGTTCAATTCTGATCGTCCTAAATACATGATTGCCTTGTAGTAGAATGAAAGAATGTACATTAAGTTTCCTATACGCGAAGTAAGCTCATGAAAGATTCGCACCCCTTACATCAATGATGTGCTGATTTTCTGCATGTAGCGAAACCTCATGGTCACCGAACATTCACGCATCACGACCCACATACCCCGTATATATCACTGTACAATTATACATGCACTGCGACGATGACGAGTAAACACACAATTACAATGACGGGGTCGTCGCCTGCGTATTCGGTTATGATAGTAACAATGCTATCACGAAACGCTTAATACGACCCAGACGAGAACACAAGGTACGACGTACGGACAGACATAACATCGACAACCAAGTCAATGTCCACGGCCGTTGATAACCATTTGTGGTACACTGGCGTGTCTACCCAAGCCAGGCTTGAACCCAGGACCTCGTGGTCTGTAGACAGGTATGATAAACGCTACACCACAGTAGGTACATGCACTGTAGATATGGGGTACTTATATATAAATCATTTTATTGCACGTAATACCAATGGCCTTTTCGTCAATTTCGGAATACGAATTTGAAGGCGCTTCAATGTTTTCGAAGTGAAAAGTCGTGAGATGCAGGTGAAGGAATTGGCATGTAGGCCAATATCTTTTTTCTGCCTCACATAAAACTAATTAACTATTTAAGTGGTGAATTTAACCAAAGGACAAAATCAATATGTTAATGTTTACATAATATATTCATTTCAAACTCGATGTACAAAAACCATCCGTTTGCCGTCGTTGGACCTCCGGCGGTCGCCGGCGGCAACTTCTCTGTCATTTTGAAGCGACCAGCCGCCGAGTTGTCGCTGGAGGTCCAGCAGCGGCAACTCTACAGCAAGCTTCACCGTTGCTACCACTCAGCCGCCGTTGGACCGCCGGTTGTGCATTGGTACTGCTATGCAGAATAGTTGATAACTGTTTGCTAAGAAACTTGTCGTATTATAAATTAAGAAAGCATAAAAAGTGAGTAGTCTTAAAAACAAATCAAGGATATCTATATATTGCACTCGTAACAATTTAAAATTCGATCAATAGGAAGCTTGAATTGATATCGCAAAAAACTTCACCGATAAAGTAGAGCTTTCACAATTTCAATATGAATGAGGTCCTTCAACCAGGCATTTTGGTTCATGTAACATTTGTCAAAGAAAACGAAAGGATAAGCTATTACCTAATGGTCTTAGAGTTGTGCTGCACAACAAAACATTGCGGATTCCAAAATACATTGTTCAGACAAGATTTGTAAAAAAATCGTAACGTCCAAACGCACCACTGAGTAACGGCTTATGCTTGAATGGATCTGCAAGCAAGCGTTCATAAAGGTGAATTGATTTATATCATCTCTTGCTTTCTAGACTCGTAAATTTCATAGACAAATGTGCTAATAAAAAGTATCTGGGGAAAGATAAAAGTACCCTGTCTCCTGTGTGATTTACGGTGGATGTAGTTTCTGCACAAAAGCGTGACATTGAAAATGAAAGGTGGCGTGCTGTAAGTTCTAAAACATCAGATATCTCCTTGAAAGCTTTCAAGTGTTATGTTCAATATTATTAATGTACGAATGTTACCATTTCTCATCAATATTCGTGGATAGCATTTTAGCTTCAATAATAATCAGATTCCCGTTTCTTCCGATCTTAGAAAGAGGGAGAAGATTAAAACCCTGTTTCTGGAACTTTATTCCAGCCGAACAATTACAATTTAGACATTTAGATATATGCCTATATATCGAGTAATATGTTGAACATTACATACCGATCAATTAAGTTTAAACGTGACATAGTAGGGGAGACCGGGAAGAAGTGGGACACCATTTTTACTAATTTAGAAAAGAGCAAATAACTTCTCTGAAGTTAATCTTATGCAGAGTCAATCATGCACAGACAATGTCTTTATCATGGACCATATGTTATAACAGTGGCAGCTTTGTCAGACATAAGTAGATAAAGCCAAAAGAAAATGTCCTATTTGTTCACAAGTATATATGGCGGGGTGGGACGGAGGTGAGAGAAGTGGGACAAAATCATTGGAGAAATGGGACAACATTAAAACATAGAAATACCCTTAATAAAACATCAGGCATACTAATTATATGTCGCACCTACGTCAACAGGTCGAGCTCAAAACTGTTGCAATTGATAAAAGATTATAAAAGATCGTGGATATTACAGAATGGGGAGAACTGGGACACAAAAGGGAGAATAGGACATCATATCCCAGTTCTCCGCGATATTAGGTTCGGTAAGCTTAGGCTGATTTACAGTAAATGCTTCGATATATCCTAACAAGTCCTTTCTCATTTGTGGTATGTCCATTCTTATTCACATATTGAAATTAGGACTTATGCCTTTTATGCTTAAGATTTGAGAGAAATGGCTGTAAACAAATAATACAAACTTTTTTGTGCCAACAAATGTAAAATTGGTAATGTTCTTACCTTCCCGATTTTAAAACTGGTGTGCTTGGGACCAGTAGTAGAGTGAAGTATGGGAATACGTGTGACTTAGTAACAATCTGATCAATAACATGACTTTCATTTTATGAAGAGTGTCCCAGTTTACCACGTGATAACTCTCCTCGATCTTCACTATACCAAATATAAACACAAGAGGCTGCGGAGATTTTGCAAAATCTACCTCAAGCTTATGGGTGCAAAAAACCCTTATGACATAATAACAGAAAACAAAACAATAAATAATTAAATCAGTATGCATGTATAAATGAATTGAATAAACCATTAAGCACCCTCCCTATACCCACCCTTCCTAAAAAAAAAACCCACCCTCCCTAGATCCCACCCCTCCCTAGACCTCATCCTCCGTAACCACATCCTCTTTATCCACCTCAACCTATATGTATCCTCACCACCTTCCGAACCGTTAAGGATTCAAGGAAGTCCACAATACAAGTGCGTAATACACGGATTAGAATAATGTTATAAATAAGTAAGAACAAATAGAAATTTAACTGAGACATCACTGATTACGAATGGTCGTTTTAAGCAGATTAAACGCGATTTAACCAAATTAAAAGCATGAAAAGTAGATTCTAGATCTATTTTTCTGATTGGTATATAAGTGTAAGAGTGAATTAAAGAAATCGTTACAAAGTAACACAAAATAATCAAAATAATCAAACGTCGTGCAGAAATAGTGAAAGAAAATTCTCGAAATTTAGGCCTTTGTTGATTTACTTTATTTAGAATGTGTTTCAAGAAGATCCTATTCGTTTAATACAGTCTTTGAATCCCCAAAAAACTTTACTATGAAAGATTAAATGTTGCAAATTTTGTCCACAATATATTCTCTCTATCGCCCTCTGAATATTTTGTAACGTCATTGATTGTGGCAGTGCGTGTGTTGTCAGGTTGTAACCTTTTTTGTTGTTGCTTATATAGATTTTTTTTTATCATATAGATTTTGTATTTTTGTATACTGATTTTTTTTATTCAAATGACGTGGGTTGAATATGGTGGTGCTGGGGCAATAGTTGAATATGGTGGTGCTGGTGCAATGGTTAAATATGGTGGTGCTGGTGCAATGGTTAAATATGGCGGTGCCGGTGCAATGGATGAATATGGTGGTCCTGGTGCAATGGTTGAATATGGTAATGCTGGTGCAATGGTTGAATATGGTGGTGCTGGTACAAGAGTTGAATATTGTGATGCTGGTGCAATGGTTGAATATGGTGGTGCTGGTGCAATAGTTGAATATGGTGGTGCTGGTGCAATGGTTAAATATGGTGGTGCTGGTGCAATGGTTAAATATGGCGGTGCTGGTACAAGGGCAATTGCATATGGTGGTGCTGGTGCAATGGTTGAATATGGTGGTCTGATGCAATGGTTGACTATGGTGGTGCTGGTACAAAGGTTGAATATGATGGTGCTGGTGCGAAGGTTGAATATGGTGGTGCTGGTGCAATGGTTGAATGTGCTGGCGCTGGTGGAATGGTTGAATATGGTGGTGCTGGTGCAATGGTTGAATATGGTGGTGCTGATGCAATGGTTGAATATGGTGGTGCTGGTGCAATGGTTGAATATGGTGGTGCTGGTGGAATGATTAAATATGGTGGTGCTGATGCAATGGTTGAATATGGTGGTGCTAGTGCAATGGTTGAAAAATGTTGTGCCCGTGCAATGGTTGAATATGGTGGTGCTGATGCAATGGTTGAATATGGTGGTGCTGATGCAATGGTTGAATATGGTGGTGCTGGAGCAATGGTTAAATATGGTGGTGCTAGTGCAATGGTTGAAAAATGTTGTGCCCGTGCAATAATTGAATATGGTGGTGTTGGTGCAATGGTTAAATATGGTGGTGCTGGTACAAAGGTTGAATATGGTGGTGCTGGTGCAATGCTTGAATATGGTGGTGTAGGTACAGTGGTTGAATATGGTGATGCTGGTGCAATAGTTGAATATGGTGGTGCTGGTGCATTGCCTGAATATGGTGGTGCTGGTGCAAAGGTAGCATATGGTGGTGTTGGTGCTATGATTGAATATGGTCGTGTTGGTGAATGGTTGATTATGGTGGTGGTGGTGCAATGGTTGCAGATGGTGGTGTTGGTGCTATGGTTAAATATGGTCGTGCTGGTGAATGGTTGTATATAGTGGTGTTGGTGCAATTGTTGAATATAGTGGTGCTGGTGGAATGGTTGAATATGGTGGTGCTGATGCAATGGTTGAATATGGCGGTGCTGATGCAATGGTTGAATATGGTGGTGCTGATGCAACGGTTGATTATGGTGGTGCTGGTGCAATGGTTGAATATGGTGGTGCTGGTACAATGGTTGAATATGGTGGTGCTGATGCAATGGTTGAATATGGTGGTGCTGGTGCAATGGTTGATTATGGTGGTGCTGATGCAATGGTTGAACATGGTGGTGCTGGTGCAATGGTTGATTATGGTGGTGCTGGTGCAATGGTTGAATATGATGGTGCTGGTGCAATGGTTGAATATGGTGGTGCTGGTGCAATGGTTGAATATGGTGGTGCTGGTGCAATGGTTGATTATGGTGGTGCTGGTGCAATGGTTGAATATGGTGGTGCTGGTGCAATATCCTAATTTTGATGCTGATTCGAAAAGATCATTCAGTAAACTTTGACCGGGGCCCTAGTTTTTATAACCTTAGTACAAATAGGTAAAAACCAATGCGAAAATAATCCCAATTTTGAATTATTGTATTTGTTTATATATACTGTAGGAGAGTTTCAGTGAAATAAAAGGGCCTTCTTCGTAAACTGCCATTTTTAGATTCACCAGATAACATTTGCTTATTTCATATCGAAAATACTTTATTCACAACCATTTCTTGCACAAGAAAACAAAGGTTCATGTCAGAAATTCCATGCAAACAAAGAAATTGTTGTATATTATATCACATGTAGTGTATTCGCGTGAGAAAGAAATCGAGAAAAGCGACTAAATGCTATAAATTTAATTCCCGGTTAAATGAAGGTAAAAAGAAGGAATCGCGTCCAATAAAATTGCTGACATGTCAGTAAAAAATCTGTTATATTGACATTTATATTGACATTTGTATTCCATTCGCATAGAATAATAGTATCGATTACTTCAGCACACGAATTATAATGCAAGGGCGTCATTCATCGTTGCAGTCTTTTAAAACATCAGTAATGATTAGTGAATGGCGCCCCGCCTAAACATAGAATTTCATACATGTTTGACGTTAATCGCCATTGATGTTTGTTGATGTTCCATAAGATAAGTTTATATTTCATAATTGCGCGCATTTCTGGAGGTGAAACATACTTTTTCAGCTGATATTTACAACAAGTTTTCATTGTAATTGTGAATATGGAAACCAAAAAATTGGTAATCCAATATGTGCATTGCAAAACATTCCGAAAAAACATCTCTTATTTGAGTAGTCTGAAACGGTATAAAAAGATGTTTTATTTCATATTCCCAAAACTTTTTAATCAGTCTACACATACTGACATAAGCAATACCAATGTGATTTTCTTTATTTTCGATTTTTTTGTTTATAATAAGCCGTCTTGTGTACAGCCTATACACTTTCTAACTGTACCACCTATGGATGAAGTGTATTGATACAATTTATCAATCAGTGATCTCTTGTTTATATGTCATGGGTGTAGCTAGGGACGGGTGGGGTGAGGGGGGAGGGGGTTCAGCCCAAACAAATTAAATGAATATAGTTAAATAAAAAAGTCCAGCAAATATGATAACAGGTCCAGATATTTTCCTTCGGCGACCCCCCCCCCCACCCCTACCCCATACAAAAGGCTGGCTACACCCCTGGATGTAATCTTAGATTTTAACAATACAAAATCAACATATAGTTCAATAGAGATTGAAATGCTTTTTAGCGTTTTTCCAGAAGATATATAGGTTCCAATATTTTCCTAGAAGATATATAGGTCCCAGTATCACCGAACAATAACTACAAGCCCTAATATATCATATATTCATTTTTTTTCCTATTTGGATTGATAGAATGGCCCACTTTAGGCGATTAAACGAGTGCATACTGTGAGATTTAAAACTTACATTTGTTATTGTTTTTATGGAGTATTACCAGTAGATTGGTGTGACATTGTGTATTCAATGGTACAAACTTTGCTTCATTAGTATCTGCCTCAGAGCATATGCAGTGAAGGATTCAAACTATTAGATATGTTAGTAAGATTTATTAGAAAACCAAAGGTTTTGAGGTTCCGACGCAGAATATGAATTTAAAGTTTTAACTATTGTATAATAAATGTTAATACATAATGGGCTCAATGTTACAATGACACTCAAATAAATTACTTCTCACAAGAATGGATTTCACAACTAATTAGATTTAACCATTTTCCTCCCATTAACATGTAATCACTAACAACATAGTTATTTCAAATATAAAACAAAACAGACAAGCGGTTGTTAAAATATATTGAGCACTTTAAGATTTTAACATAAAGTCCCGCCTACTCATTTATTTGCATGACATTGCCTTAAAACACAATACGGAACATCTGCGGACATTGGGCTATTTGTGTACCACATATGAACTGAACTCCACGTATAGTTCTTGAGATACTGTTACAAGTTCTCTTTAACAAAATCATGATAAGCCCCGCCCACAATGCATATTGATGAAATTCAACATTTTTGTACCATGAAGATGTAGACACTAGCTAAAATCATAATAACACTAAATATAAAACAAAAAACAGATATTCGGTTGTCAGAATATGAGCATTTTCAGATTTTAACATTAAACCCCGCCTACTTATTAAAATGCAGGACTTCGCCAACAAAAATAAAAGGGCACATCTGCGAACCATGGGCTATTTGTGTACCACATATGAACTGAATCCCATATATAGTTCTTAAGATATTGTGCTTATAAACTCTTTTTAACAAAATCATGTTAAGCCCCGCCTATTATGCATGTTATTGATAATCAACATTTTTGTACTATGAACATGTAGACACTAGCTAACAACATAATTATACTAAATATGAAACAAAACAGACATCTATTTATTTAGATATGGACATTTTAAGATTTTAACATTAAGCGCCGCCTACTCATGAATGTGCATGACATCAACACCAAACACAATAAGACACATCTACGGAACATGGGTTATCTTTTACCATATATGATATGAATCCGGTATATGGTTCTTGAAAAATCGTGTTTACGAGCTAGCGTCACACACATACATACACACACACATACATTCATACACGCCGTCATGATCGCATAGGTTCCTGATGCTGATCACATCGGAACCAAAAAGGCTTAGTCGTTTTCCTTTTGTATTTTCAGTGACTACATTTACTCATGAAACCATGATATATGCGTTACGGTAAACGCATATACGGTCAAAGTATAAGCTATGTTCATATACAGTATAAAAAAACTTGCCTTAATGTAAGCAAAATGGACATTTTTGCTTGATTTCCTCAGAGAACGATGAGGGTGTTGAAATTGATCAAAAAGGTTTCAGAAACTGAGCGTTTATTAAATTTTATAGTTGTCATTTTTTTAATCAGTACGAATCACAGGGTATTTAAGGAAAAGACGGTTTTGTAAGTTTTAATCATAATTATTTCCTTGATTTAGCCTTAATTTAAAATTGTTTACTTCAAATTTCTAAATAGAAATAACTTTGCTTTTGATATGTAATATTAACAGTGTTAATCACATGATACTAGCATTGTATTCTTGAATTAAAAAATGTGTAGAAACCTTTGTGATGCTCTAAATTTTCCCTATTGCTTTAATGCATTTTTAATTCGTTGATTTCTAGTGGACCTTTTTCTAGCTTACATCATTCAAGATATAGAGATAGGCTGTGTGTATGCACGTGGCGGTATACGCACATGGCTGGAGAGCATTTATATCCAGAAGAGAGGTTTTTAACTTTGGTTTGGTCTGTTTTTGCACAGGTAGAATGAGACAACAACCAAGGGGGAACCATTTCTCATATGCAATGCCATTTCCATTTGTTAACCATTTGCTGGTGATTGAGCAATTACATAACTCTATTAATTTATAATTAGGACTCATTAATCATAAATCGATAAGAATTCGGTTTTGTGCGCTCGCCTGGTTTGTTTACTCGCAACTTGAGAGTAAAGCAAGAGAGCGTGACGTCTTTCGCCCTATATAACTATCCACCAAACGCAAAATGACGTCATCCGGCGGCAATTTTTGTAAACAAACCAAATTTTGTTAGGCGCAGCGCAAACAACCAAATCGTACAACGCAACACGTCAGTAGAAAACGCGTAATAAACAAAAATAGATTTTCGGTCATTGATCCAAGGCAAATTTTGGCTCTAAAAAGCTTTTTGAATGATCAAAAACCGTGCATATTTCATTTAAAAAGAACTATTATTTAATTCTGGAAGCCTAATTTGGCGTCAAAGCCACAATTTTTAAATCAATTCTTACGAGATATATGGACAGATTAGGCCTAACTTAAAAATTCTGCGAACTTTAGCCTAACGTTAGATATTCGATAACGCCGAATTTCTTCTTATCTTACAAGTTGCATGTCTTATTTAACGTTTAAGGTTTACTGTAGTCTGATACTAACGTTAGTGTACTTTATTTTTGCTGAAAAAGAGACAAAAACCGTTTTCGAACAAGTATACATTAATTTCGTTCATATATTTGAACTGAATTCCTTTTCAAAGGCCAAACATAATCACATTAAGAGGCCTAGGCTAGACCTACACAGCATTCAATTTGTGCATGGCTTAAGATTCAATGCTCAACATTAACGCAAACGTAATACTAATACTAGGCAAGAAATTAGAATAGAAGATAGATAGGACAGAGGTATTTAGGCCTCGAACTTAGAAAAAAATATTCCGTAATACATTAAAAAGTTCTGGTCCCTGCGTGATTTGGGCATGAACATTCGTGCTAAAAATAACACCTGAATTGAAATTAGGCCCTGCATGCATGTAAAGCTCTATCTTTATAGAATATTATTAAATGAGAAAGACAAATTTTCTTGAATAACTTTTACAAAGAGTGTTGGGTGTAAACACTTTTTCTAATGAAGTAAATGGATGTCGGCAAAAATTCCATGGCAAATTTAAGACTTTCACAGGTCTCCCATCCCTCTTTATGTTCACTCCAAGTAATACTCAAAGTGTTTTCGTCACATATAATATATAAGCAAGCACTATTTAGTTTTTATTTTCTATAGATAAAATGTGCTCACAATTCTCAACCCTTGCAGGAAATTGGCAAAATTGTTTCCAATGTAGTTGCCAAAATTACTGGTCTTATCCCTAATAAGAATGACCTTTGCCACACCCATTGCCAAAATTTGTATATCATAGGCATATTTTGACCGACTTGGCCTAAACTTGACTTAAACAGAACATTAACTACATTTCATTGCATCCCAAATGTGGTCGGTCAATAAAAAGTTATCTGAGCATTTCAGTACTGCTTGTCAGATTTGAAAGGCTCTAACTACAGCTTGTGTTACAACTTACAAAGGTCAGTAGACAATATCATTGAGAGTTAAAAAAAGAATACAGTGGGCTAATAAGCCTAATAAGTCCATAAATATATGTTAATGAGATAGGCCTAAATGTAATCAAAAAATAAGTGGTATCATGCAAAAACAACGCTTAAGGTTAATTACAATTGTATAAGTTAACTGAAGGGCCAATAATACAGTACCATGTTTGCATTGTGCTCTTATTCAGTGGTACATATGAACATATTAATAGATCAATATTTGGCTTCTTACAGCTAATAATTTTCCTCCAAGTGTTTCACATTTTTGATACAAATTTGGTCTTAAAGTATGCACAAAGTTCACCTATTAAGTGAATTACTAGTGTAAGCAAAAGAAGAGTATGCATAGATGTACTGTTTATATGTTCATATGCATTACACATTTCATACACTATAAATTAACACACAAAACTGTATGTACACATCTACCCTATTAAGTTGCATAACAGGTAATTTAAGCAGTAAGAAAAAATTCATTTGAATGATTATGTATATAGTCTGAGAATATGATCTTATGATGTGATAAATACACAATGTCCATTTTTTTAATTTTTATATCACTCATCTTTATACAGGATAGCTCATTCAGCTGAAAGCTGCATGGTTAAGGTGAGGCCTTGTTAAAATAAAATATATAATTGCTAATATAAAATCAAAAATCAGGAAAAGTTTGGCAAAAAGACAAATACAGCAAAAGTAACAAACCATACATTAAAATGTATGATAAAATACGAGACATATAAAGATGTGTTCACTTTCCAAGTTTTGATGATAGTACTATGTGAGTATAGTACTTCATTTTAATCTTATCTCCTCGTGAAGCTTGATGTTTAATGTACTTTTGGTGGTGGAACATTGACAAATAGGTCTACAGCTTGATATCATAGAATTAAAAAAAAAGTATGAACTTGGTAAATACATCAGCAGGTAGTATTTGCAGTCATTCAAATAATCAACGCATTATGTGATTTCTCATAGTGCCCTCAAAACCATTTCCTTCATGTAGCCTAGCATAAATATCAAACTTTTTAAAAAGTACAACAATTCTTGGCATTTATATCTACAATTTATAGCCATCCTATACAGGTGCGATCTTATATCATTCAAAAAAGCGTAAAAAGAAGCTTAATTCAGTGGCCCTTGCTTAGTTAAGAAAACACCCACAATATCCACTCTACCAAAAAGTATATATAAATCCCAAAGAAAAATTACAGATCAAATCTACATCTAGATTTGATATAAATCACATGCATAAACAGATAAAGACATGAAATTTATTTGTATATAATAAAATTAAGATTCAATCAAGTTGATATCTATGACTCTGTGATGCTTTCTTTAATTTTGGAAGGCCTCACTTCAGTGGGTTTATGGTTCAAATTAGTAGGTACACCTATTGGCTAAACATACCATAGGCCATATCTGTTTTTACTTAAACTGGTCCTACTCAGATTTGCGCCTTATATCTTTTAAGTTTGATAAAATTTGATTAAAGTTTTGATTTCGACTTAATACTTAGATAACAATTGCCGAAAGCGTGTTCACAGCGATTAATGATTGATTAATAGGATACGTATTTTCATGCCTGAACACTAATACTAGCCTTGGTTAACAACACGTGCAAAGATCAAGTTTTGTTTACTTGCAAACAAATTTTAACTTAAAATCACAACCAACTGTGTAGATTACACCCCACTACTATTTTGCGAAGAAATCTGTGACTTAATTCAAGCGTTTTGTGCGAATTTAATGATGAAATAGGTGAGAATAACCCATCGTTTTACCGATTTTCAATCGAGCACAATATGCGTAGTTTGCGTACGTACAGAATCCCGCACTGTACCTACCAATTTCCAGCGATTGTAAAGTTCCCGGATGGTAAACAACTTTTGGATTAGGTCTATACTACGTATAGGCCATAGGCCGAGAGATGAAACTTCCTATACATACACTCTGGAAAAAACGTGATGCGTTTATGTAGCCACCGTAGCTATTTTTTATTCCAGCGTGCTTTTTTTTCGTACAAGCTTTGGAGCTTTGGACAGCACGGTATACATTTAAGTGAATGATAGATTTCGGAAAAATTTGTATACGAGTCTAAAATTGTATAGTAATCGATTTTATTTTGCATTATTATTTTGGACAATTATTTTTATATAATGCCCTTTATGTTCAACTCAATTTAAGGTGCATTTGTTCAAGACTAGTACGCGCATTTGGGGAAGATACAATGCGTATGTAACAAGTTGTACTCAAAAATTACTTGAATTAATCACCAAATACACGTAAAATATTTTTGCTTATTCAATTAAAAAATTCAACGAAACACTTCAATTTGATCATAAATTAGTGCGCAAAATAGCACTGACCAATAATTTATACAATTTGGTGATTGTGAAATTTTGTTGTTTTCATTGCACGGAAGCAATAATTAAATAGCCTAACGTTAGTGTTACGAATCTCACATAAATTAATCATCAGTCGCAGTGAAAACTCATTGACGTCGATTATCTTACTATAATTAATGTTTAAATGTTTAAAATGTACGACTGTTAGCTCAATTTTAGAACCGCTAAAGCCGTTCACATTTTAATCAGAGCAGGGAGCCAATATATCATTCAACCTATTCTTTATCCCAGTTTCTGGCGTAAAACAGCTTCTTCTCTTGATAATCACTGTACTTCATTCCTTAAAATCTTTAATGTCTTACCTAAATTGTAGGATGGGAAACTTCTAAGCATAAAAAAGTTGGACTGAAAAGTTTAAGGCGGTCAAAATTTTAAGCCCCACTTCAATGAATTATGAAAGACATTAAAGTAACAAAGGATTAACTAGACAAAACGTCAAGGTCGTCCTGGCCTGTAGTAGGCCTATATCACTTGATTTGCATAAAGTATGCAAATTGAGGCCTAATATTTAACTACTATTTAAACGATTTTGATGAAATATTTTGCTACTATATGATGATTTATATTTTAAAACAATTTAGTTATTTTTGCGTCTACACAACCATATACCTCCAAGATTCTAATGAGGTAAAGAAATATAAATTGAATTATGCCCAGTACATTCCTTTTCACATATTGGCATGCTAAAATATTACAGGTCAAACCTGACAACTATTTGTCACTATTATATATGTACATATACTTTAGATGTCTACCTGACACCTTCTTAAACCTGAAAAATTGTCACTTTTATTTACTTCAGATGTCTACTGGATGTTATCTTTAGATGTCTAATTCACATGTTCTTTAGCTGACTAATATATGTTATCCATCACAGTTAACCACAAGTATGAGGTTAACTGCTTTAGTTCCCTGCCAAGCTGCCATACAACTGCAATACAGAAAAATAGTACAGGCTAATATGTAAAGTGTTAACGTAGAACTCCATATCAAAAGGCCTATATTTGTTTGTGTTGAATAATAGGTGTTAGAAATGTATAATTATGCATATCCCTATGAGCAAATTAAAAGTACATATACTTATAAAGAAATACCAAATAAAGATAGATTAAACTTTTATCAAGCATGGTGAAGATCTGCAGAAAAAAGTATCATTTTTGTAAATACTAATCTATTTTTATACAAGTTTCAGTACCTGTAATTATCTATATGCAAAACCATGTTTATAATTATGCATGTAAATACATACATTACATACTTGTTCATTACATTGGCATTATAATTTGCCCTTTAGTAATTATGTTCAGTCATTATCCTCAATAGTTATATTCGGTCACATACGAGATATATGTGAAGATCTCATAATATATTTCTTGCAAAGATTAGGCCATCCTTTACAACAAAATTGTTGCCTTCCTACAGATGCACATTTTAAAAACAAGATGGGTTACTTCACACAAACAATTTTTCAAGCCTGGTCTTTTTCTGCAAAAAACAGACATAATTGCTGAAATACATACTGATTTAAACTAATTTTTTTTTTTTTTAAACTAATCATGCACAACAAACGTACTATCTGGTAGCTTTTACCTGTTACCCTAGTTTTGTTTCACACCAAGTAATATTAAAGGTTGTTGTAATTTTCAATGCAGGCAACAACTTTAAAAACTTGTTATTATTGTACAGTATTGTTAATAAAACTACACACCATCAGCTTTATTCTAAATTAAAATGCCTTTGCAAACGCACATCTATTGGCAGTCTCTAAATCATATTGTATGCCTATGCCTAATTGAATTGAGATTAAAACACTGTACACAACATTACAACTTATTTACAAAAGTATCATTAAACTTATTTCATGGCATCCCAATTGTGGGTTAATAAGATGTAGTGATGAGCATGTCAGTGAAATTTATATACATATGAGATATGAATTAGACCCTAGTTATTTGGTATAGTAAGGCCTAGCATCCAATAATGAACAATATAAAGACTAACATTCAACACTTTTACTGGGCTAATAAATTAAAAGGTATGAAAATATTTGTATAAATTGTAAATAAAATACAAACTAAAACACGTATAGCATTATGTTCAGGCTGGGTTTTCGCATTGGGGTTGTTTTATTGAATCAATTGTTTTGGAGTTGAACTACAATATGAAACATATTTGACAGACCTACCGATAAAAGGAAAATCAATTGAGAAACATCTAGGCCGAGGTTGATGTCATAATAGTATTAATATAGAAATTAAAAACAAAAGTATCAGCATCAAAGCCAATATCGGCTTGTCATCAAAAAATCATCTGTCACCATTAACACTCATTTGGCAACTTGACCAGAAAAGTTTGGAGCCAAATGGAAACAAAGTTACACTTATTATTTTATATGAAGTGTAAATTATTCAATTACAACATATTTATTTCAATAGATGAAGGCCTACCTTAGTTTTTTTTTTATTAACAAGTTAAATTGAAGTTACTTAAATGATTGTGTACACTGAATTAACCTATTGTTAGCTGATGAAATGTGCAATATTAATTACAAAATTTATTATTTGATAATTGCTGCTCATCTTTCAATGAGTCAAATACTTTTACTAATTGTTCTTGAACATCTTTTTAAAAAGAAGTATAAAATAGCTGTTGATTTTTAATATAAAACATTGAGAAATATTTAAGAGTTGGCTTTATGACAATTCATGAAGAGTTTTAGCTTTAATGCAATGTATTTATACTCTTACTACCAAATTTATTAAGAACTATGCACCCTCTTTCAGTAATTGCAAATACAAAATACTTCGCAGATGATTTATGAAGTGACCTAAATTGTGGTGTTTCTTATACCTATAATCTGCAAACTATGTGGAGTGAAGCTGATTAAAGTATAGTAACTGCAGTATTACCTTAATGTTAAGTTTTTTCTTATTATCATATCTATTATTTCAAATCTTTTTTTTAAAGTTACTTTTAAATTCCTTGTTAAAACATGATACCAAGAAATTGTATTTTAGACAGGGATAGGGTGGCACTAAGCAGTTAAAGTTGTAGGGTAAATCTAGTTAACTCTAGCAGTCTAGTTAACTACAGGAGAAACTTTATAGTCGGTGTAAGCTAACATGAAGAATGTTGTGATTGCTCATTCCCCTTTCAAGAATTTTCTTTGGTGATTTTAAAATGTGACTCTTAACAGTAAGTTTTTTTTTTTTAATTGAATTATTCCACTGAGACCAAGTCAAGAGTTGTCATTTTTGTCTAAATTGACATTGAACCTAGTAGGCCTACGCCCGCCGCTCGTGGTGTAAATAATCCCTTTAAATTTTAGTATGTCCAACGTTAGTATTTTTTTTTAAATAATCTTGGCCTACCTCTAAATGTGTTAGAACCAGCCATGCAACATGTTCGAGATTTAGCCAAAAATCGATTCAAATTATTCATATGTACGCCAGAACCCATGTATGCTGAACATAGACAGACCTATTTTGTGATAAAATCATACCAACGTCTGAAAATTATGCTAATCTAATTTTGAATTATCTCGCAGAACTGGAACAACGCAAGTGGTAGGCCTAAAGTTAGTGACAAAATGATTCAACCTTAATTGATGACTTTTGTTCTTAATGGCTTCCGTCCTCAACAAAAAATGAATTACAAAAACAAAAACCTTTAACAGAAACTTGGCTGGTTTTCATGTCTCCACAACGCCATTTAATCTGAACGGAAATGTTTAAACAGCAAGTTTCATGGAATGAAAAATATTTTCAAAACGCGCTTTCTATCGTATCTTATCGTTTTCTCCGCCTGGCCCGGCCAGTACGTTATCACTTAGTTACTCGGCCAGTTAATCATTCATCACTCACCCGTCACTCACGCTGAATAATGCACTGTCCACCGGCCCACATAGTTGACCAAATATGGCGGCGTCCGTAAACGCGTTACGATTTTTTGTACAGAAGTTTCGTCTCTTGGCCTTCGGCCTATTGGACGAATGACGTCACGCTCTCTTGTAAAACGTACTTGCCATCATGAGCAGACTGGAACTGTGAAGTGGTGTATACAAAACAATAATTAATTTTAGTAAGTTAACTTAGTACCGTAACATTTTTGAAGCATATCCACTTCACAGATTGAAGAAAATTAATTAACCCACCAAAAGCCGACAGGTACCAGCATTTTCTGAAATAAATTAGAGCATCGTGAGTATTGCAAAGTTCGGCCGACATTTTATCGATAAAACAAAAGGCAAATTGAATAAGGAAACGAATTAATTTGTATTATTATCTGATTATTGACGCCTTTATCATAATTCGTAGGACCAACTTGTTATGCCAACTTCTGGATATAATTAAGAGGTATGTTTTTTGATATCATATTTATTGTTGTAACGTTTCAGAAAATATGTATAAAAACACACCTGAAATGAACCATGGGATTTATCATCTCAAAAATTAGATTCCATTAGAGATCAATGGAGAGCTTGTGTTGGCTGCTTATGCCTCTGGAGTGGTGATGGGTCTTAGAAAATAAAGTAAATAAACCTTTGCCAAATATTCTTAAAGGAATAATTCGAATGCCAAGTTGCACACTTATTTTGAATATACCCGCAAATAGTAATTGAGTGATAAATAGCAGACTACTGCACGTTTTAACAATTAAAAACGCCATTTTCTTTGACGTCAAACAATAAAACCGCCATTTTCTTTACATCAAACCAGATTTTGTATTTTTAGTGACAAACTTGCTTCGAATAAAGATGTCCATTGCATCACAGATGATGTTGGTGACATTGCTACACCATTGTTTGGTGTGTTTATTTGTGTGAATTTTGCGTTTAAAAATAATCACTGCAAAATCTTAGACCGTGCAGAAGGCACACATCGTTTTACAGTCCGTTCCACCCTCCCGATCGGGAGACTTCCCAATTGAGAGATTTCTTCCTTCTCAGTCTAACCCACTATGCATCTTTCTAAACTCAAAACTTTGTAAAGAAATACATAACGGTAAAATAGGTTTAAGCCAAAGGTAAGGAAAATGCGTGCGAAATATTCTAATTTTATTAGTGCAACAGAACGATACAATTATTTTCTCCATTTTCACCAGCTCAAATTTGACTATCTCCAGGAAATTTTGAAGTAATCTTTAAAAATTCATTGCAATAGTTTCTGAAGAGCAAATTTTAACATTTTAGACACACAGCAAAGCTCAAATTATGCAAAGAAAGTTTCAAAAATATCAATTTCAATACAATTTTCAAAATATACAACTTTAGAATAACATAATTTGGAAAACAAAATAAAAATTAAGGGCTGAGAGAGAGAGAGAGAGTTGAACACACAAATACAATGACGGGGTCGTCGCCTGCGTATTCGGTTATGATTGTACAAATGCTATCACGAAACGCTTAATACGACCCGGACGAGAACACAGGTACGACGTACGGACAGACATAACATCGACAACCAAGTCAATGTCCACGGCCTTTGATAACCAGTTGTGGTGCACTGGCGCATTAAGGGCTGAAATTTGGAACTGTTTAAATTATGGTCACTGCGCATGTCCTGATCTCACAATCAGTAGATCTCCCGATCGGGGTGTGGACCGGACTGTTTTATGGGGTCTTATATGCAGGTACCGCAAAGCTACCTATTATCTGCAAAGCACGTTTGCAGGCGTAAAAGAAACTACAAACTTTTATAGTACCTTTAGGTTTACTAACATTTCTCTCTATTTTTGTCTTTTTTATTGCATAACTTATCAATTGTTATTTCATAGGCATAAGGCAGGTCGCTTTAATGTTAACATATTATTGAGTAATTTAACAATATATAAATATGATACCCTTTAACACTCTGTTCTACAGTTCTAAAAAAAAACTTTTAATATTAAATGGAAATGGAAACTTGAAAAAAGAAGTTTAAGATTTAAAAGCGCGCAAAAGGCACAGAAACCTATAAATATGTTCTCTTCGGTGTAACTAGACTTTTTCAATATCGGTGGGAGCAAATATATCAATTTAATATCCCCATTTACTAATTTTGGGAAGTCATTGTTGGCTCCTCTTCTGATTCACGATTGTTAATTTACTTTTGAATTATGATTTGACGTATTCATCATTATTCATCATTACCACACAAGTTGTAAAGATCAATACGATATCATTACCACACAAGTGGTAAGCACTTTTTTTGTGCCGACTTTGCTTCAAAAGTTTGCGAAATTGTCCGAATGACATTTCAAATATTTCCACCCCACTATCTGTTTATTATCATCGAAGGCACTTCGAGGGTAGTTACATACATTTGTATTCATAAGAAGAGAAGATTACCAAATTTTTCACATCATGGAAATATCTTTTAAGAGTTTACAGTATTGCCGCTCACGACCAAAAGTGAACAAATAGACATGATATTTGCCGAATATTTCGGGAGTGATTTTGCCTTCAGCTGCCCTGGTTATCACACAAGTTGTACAGACTTGATTGATCATCAGTAGTATTACTATCAATCTTTTATGAGCAAAAGTGCTTAGCACAAAGACGTAACAGTGTGATAGGACCATATTTTTTGTTTCCCCTTTAACATTTCTTATAATCAAGACATGCTCTGGAAATTCCACTAACGATACCTTAAGTAACATTGTGTACACAAATGCCAACAAAGACGCATCATCGATTTCATTTCATGTTTTATATGCTTATCCAGAGAACAGATTTAGTTTTTATTACTACCATTAAGTTTAAGTGTTCTAGAAATTGACTGCCAACCTAATAAAAATGTAGCTGTCATTTTCTGACCTTATTTTAAGAAATTCTGCATAACTTAAAGGTGCGATGTATGTAAATAAATTTTTACAAAAATTACGGAACGCACTGAGATTTAAAATTGCTTAAAATACGGTACTTTCTGAAAATGTGAATAGCTTTCATGGCTGTCTATCCCATAGGAATATGTTGGAGATCATTTGGTTAGTCTGTTAGTAGGGAAGCGCCGTAGTCATGCAGTGCCATTTATTCTTTTAATTGTTTAAAGAAATAAATGAAATTATGATTATATTCTTGTGATTACACCCGTTGAGAAATGTGGGACATTGTCGTCAATGCGTTTTACTTGAAGCTGACATGTATACACAAATTGTACAGACTTGATTGATTATCAAGTAGAGTATTATTATCAATCTTTAAAGGAATATTCCATGTTTTTGTAACTCTTTATAAGAAAGATAAACATTTTAGCAACAATTTAGCACAAAAATCATGTTGATATGTTATTCGTACCAGGAGATATTCAAATTTTAAGGTTCACAAAAAAATCCAATAAATGAATAGGAAAAGGCTCAGTATGACATTACAGGGTTAATGTATTTCATTAAAATATATCATCCTTTTTATTCCTAAAAGCTGCTGGAAAAATTAATTGATGAAACTTAGGTATTTATATACATTACCAAATATACCCTACTTTAATAACTTTTGAAAAATTGTTTATAATCATACAGAAACAGCCAATTAATGTTCAAAGAAATACATAAACATTTATAATGTAATTGTCTGTATGATATCATCAAACACGAATTGATTATACTGTACAAACACTTTAAATTGTTTGTTTGTTTGATGAGAGTTTAACGGCACCACAACAGCAAGAATCAAATTGTGCCTGAGAGGTTAGATCATTCCAGAGGTAGGAAGGAAAGTAAACATGGGGAGATTGAGAGAAACACGAGAACTAAAAACCAGAAAGCTGGGATCGAGAGAGTAGGTCTATGGGTGGAAAAAATAATGTAGAGAGAGAGAGAAGGGGTGGGGAAGAAGGACTACATATGGTTGCAGAGGGAAGCATGATGAAAGAAGGAGATGATTTTATCCGAAGGTATTTTTTTTTTTAAGAGCTCGGCTACAGAGTGTGAGGTGGGTGTGACCTATTCTAAGGCGGGTAATTTCTGAATTTGGACGTTGTCGACACGGGATAGGTTGTAAGTAGTGGGTTTGATCGGAATGGTGGGCTAAATGACGTGGAGTTTGTTATCAATTTGGAAGTCCCATGAGGTTTGCCAGCGGCCACGAACAAGGGAAGTGATCCGCGGTTTGACGTCAGAAGGGGCTTTGGGAAAAGGGGTAGGGGGAAGGGTGAGGGCAAGCTTAGCAGCTGCATCAGCCCTGTCATTGCTAGGGATGCCAACATGGCTGGGTATCCAGAAGAAAATAATATGTTTCCTACGGAGTAGGGAGAGGGGGGGGGGGGGGCGAGAGGAGTTTACGGAGGATGAGGTGAGATGTGGGGCTATCCCATTGAACATTGAGTAATGAAGTAAGGACAGCCTTGGAGTCAGAGAAGATGGCAAAGTGGCTGAGCGATGAGTATTCAATAAAGTTGAGGGCGAGGAGGATGGCCTTGGCCTCGGCCGAAAAGATGGATGCGTAGTCGGGAAGCCTGCTATTGAGGGTGATGTCTTGGATGACGGCAGCAGCTGTCTTGTCGCCTTCCTTGGAGTCATCAGTATAGATGGAGGTATTGTTTGAGAGTTGGTCTTTGATTTGGTTGTGAAGCTTGATGAAGGGGTCAGGGTGGGTTCGGGTTTTGTGATGAGTGGAGAGGTCCAGGTGGATAGTAGGGTGGGGGTGGCCCAGGGAGGAAAAGTGGGACAGGAGAAAGTGCTGAGAGTGGTGGGATTGATGCTGAGATGGAGAAGGTCTGATTTGATGTGTAAGCTGAAGGGATGGGATAGGGTTTTAGTCCTATCAAAGAGGGTGGATAAACTGGCATATATAATGAGGTTGTAAACAGGGTTCTGGGTGTTGGTGAGGGCTCTAAAAGCATAGGAGAGGCTAAGCTTTCTACACCTTAGCAGGAAGGAGGGTTCGTTGGCTTCAACATGAACGCTGGTGATTGGGGAGGTCCTGCAGGCACACAGACAAAGCCTGAGGGCTTCATTGTGGATGGTGTTGATGTGATTGAGGTAAGAATTGTGAGCGATACAATAGACAATATCGCCGTAGTCAAGCTTTGTACGAATGGTGAGCGTGAAGATTTTGAGGAGAGCATGCTGGTTCGCACACCAAGTGGTATTGGAGAGGAGTCGGAGGATGTTGAGGGAGCTGTTGCAATTTTGTTTCAGGTTGGTGATGTGTTGTTTGTAGGAGAGCTTGTGGTCTAGAGTTAAACCCAGGAACTTAGTGTGGTCAAATTTAGGGATGCGATTGCCATTAAGCACGAGGTTCGGGTTGGGGTGGAGGTTCTTGAAATGACAGAAGTGCATGCAGACTGTCTTGTATTTGGGGATTTAAAACCATTGTTGTTGCACCAGGCTTGCAGCCGGTTGAGGTTGAGCTGAAGCCTATTTTCGACAAGAGGAAAGCTTGGGGAGGAGTAGAAGATGGTGAAGTCGTCCACGTAGAGGGCATGTCTGATGTTGGGGCCAAGGTTGTCCGCTATGTCGTTAATGCTCGGGTTGAAGAGAGTGGGAGAGAGGATGCTGCCTTGGGGGACGCTCTCTTCTTGGGGATAGGGGTTGGAGATGGTGTGGCCAATACGAAGTTGGAACTGCCTGGGTGAGAGGAAATTTTGAATAAAGGTGGGGAGGTGGTCTCTGATGCCGATGGTGTGAAATTTGCGGATAATGCCGTATTTCCAAGTAGTATCAAAAGCTTTCTCGAGTTCGAAAAAGATGGCAATGAGGTGTTCCTTTTTTGTAAAGGATTCCCGGATAGCGGTGTCGAGTGTAATTAAGTGGTCCAGGGTATTCGACGTTTACGGAAGCCGCTTAAGTGAGGGGAGAGGATTATATTGGTCTCAAGGAACCACTTTAGTCTCTGGGTAATGATCCCATCCATAATTTTACAGAGACAGCAGGTGAGGGCGATGGCGCGGTAGCTGGATGGGTCGGTACTGTCCTATCCCGGTTTGGCGACGGGGGTGACAATAGCTGTCCAGCAGATAGGGGGAAAGGAGTGTGAGGACCAGATGTGCTTGAGGATGGTTAGTAGGGTAGTGGTGGCCTTCTTGGGAAGGTGTTTCAGGAAATGGCAGGGAATGTTATCTGGGCCCTTGGAGGTGCATCTAGCATCATGGATGGCTTGATTTAATTCAGAAAGTGTGAGAGGGTTGTTATAGCTCTCGGTGTTGTCGGAGGGAAAGGTGATACTCTGGGTTTCATCGTGAGCTTTTTGGCTTTGAAAGCATTGGGGTAGTTGGCCGAGGACAAGATGTTGCTGAAATAGGCGGTGAGGTGGTTAACGATGTCCTTTTTTGTAATGAGAAGGTTACCATAACAGGAGAGATAAGTGATGGGAGACTTGCTTACTTTGCTTTGGAAGCTGTCAACCATTCTCCCAATCTTCTTAGTTGAGGTGTTGGTGGTAAGAGAAAAGATGAAGTTGTTCCAAGTGTTGGTTTTACTGTCCTTGATAGTGCGCCTGGCTTTGGCTCGGCTGATGCGAAAGAGGTTGAGCTTGTGGATGGTTGGGTTAGTTTTAAAGTTCCTGAGGGCCCTTTTCCTGTTCTTAATGGCGGCTTTGCAGTCATCAGTGAAGCAGGGGTTGGGGGAGGGGTGGAGTGGGGGTAATTAGGATGATTAGGGGGTTTGGAGGTTTTGGGAATGAAGCAGGTGGCGATGTTGATAAGGATGTTACTGAACACTGATATGGGATCATCATCTCGAGGAGACAGGGGAGAAGTGTGAGTCGCAGAGGGTTTTAAAAAGGGGCCAGTTAGCCTTCTCGAGGTTGCAATTGGGGGTGTGGTCGGTGGGGGTTTGAAGGTTGTAGTGAATAAGAAGAGGATATTGGTCACTATCACAGAGATCAGCAGTGACCTTCCAGTAAAAATCAAGGGGTTAGGGGAACAGATAGACAGGTCAATACAGGTGAGGGAGCCTGTGGCAGGATGAAGGTAGGTCGGGGAGTTAGTGTTGAGCAAGGATAGGCTGTGCTGTCAAAAAGTGTTTTCGACGAGCTTGTCTCTGGGTGTGATGGTATTAGAGCCCCACAGGGGGTTGTGGGCCTTCAAGTCACTAAGAAGGATGAAGGGGTGGGAAGCTGAGAGATGAGGTTGTTAAGGCTGGTTGGTTGAACCTTGGCGTTGGGAAGGGGAGATAGATATTGCAAAGAGTGATTGTTTTGTGGAGGACGATAGATATACAGATGGCCTAAAGGTCGGGGTTCACATGAACTGGGCTGTGAGTGATATCGTGTCTAACGAGAATGGAGACGCCCCCACAGGCCCTGCCAGCGTCCATTTGAAGTTTATGGTAGCAAGTGAAGTTATTGAGAGAGTAATGGTCAGTGGTTTTTAAGAAGATTTCTTGTAGGCAGAAGATGACTGGGTTGAAGGTGGTGGCCAGTAGGTCGACTTCTTCCGAATTGGCTATAAGGCTTTTGATGTTACATTGTGCAATGTTGTAGGTGTTATTGTAATTGTTTGTGGTGCACGCCATAAGGAGGCAGGGGTTATCTGGAGGAAGATCTGTTGGGTCTGACTTGGCTTGTGTTTTCTTTGGATCTGTTTCTTTGCGAGCGATTGCTTTTGAAAGTTGGACGAGAAGTATGATCGGTGTGGTCGGTAATCGAACAATTCATATTCTCTTCAGTGTCATACATGTGGGTTTGGATGGTGGGCTGTTTGTTGATTGGTTGTTTGTTGATTGGTTGTTTGTTGTTTGTTGGTTGGTTGTTTCTTGGTTGGTTTGTTGATTGTTAGCCTGGTTGATTTTATGTGATGTCTGATGGTATTGGAGGTGTTGGTATAGGGCACGGCGGGGGCTCTAGAGAAGGAAGGGAGGTTGAGGAGAGAAGTGGTGGTGGAGGTGGTTTGGGTATTGGGTGTGGTTGGGTTGTTGGCAATGGTGATGGGCTTAGGACTAAGTAACAAGAGCCAGGTGAGGTCGGTTTGGGCATGTGAGTCAGTTTTAGTTGTGTTGGTTGTGTTAGGGGGCGGTATTGGTGTTAGAGGAGACTGCGCTCGAGTAGGAAGGCTTGGTGTGGAGGGAAGCGAGGGATTGTTTCCTGGCCTCTGGGTGAGTTATGTTGGGATTAAGGCTTTAAGATTTAGTTATTTGTTTTTCCTGAAGCCAGGTGGGGCAGTCTTTCGAGAAGGAGGAACGCTTGACTGAGTGATTACCGTCGCAATTTGTGCAGAGTTGAGTGTTGGTGCAGGAGGTGTTATCATGGTCTGGGGTTCCGCAGTTACCACAGCGCGCTTGGCTGCGGCAGGAGTTTTTCCCATGGCCATACCTCTGGCAATTATGACAACGTAGAGGATTGGGAATGTAAGAAGCGACTGGGATTCTTAGGTAACCGGCAATGATGTGGGAGGGGAGAGTTGGTGTGGCGAAACTTAGGAAGTGGGTATTGGTGGGTGTTTCGGCTCCGTCTCTGTTGAGAACGAGACGACGGGCTTCAGTGACGTCTTGGCTACTTAGTTCCTCTACGAGGTCATCATCAGTCAAGTAAGCTAGATCTCTGGTTCTTATGACGCCTTTGCTGGAGTTCAGGGAACGGTGGGGTTGACTGTAATGTCAATACCAGTGTTTGCTAGGGTTTTGGTGGAGAAAAGGGTGGTGGCCAGGGTGCCCCTAGCGCAGTGCACCAGGAGATCGTCGGATCTGAGGGTCAGAGACCTTGGGTAGGGTACCGACAAGGTCGTAGAGCGGTTTGTGTATGAGGAAGAGGTACACTTTTTTAAAGCTTTCTTATTTGTTGGTGTCATGTATAATAAAGATTTTGGGGATTGGAGCTGAAGAATGGTCAATGGAGGTAGCAGGTGAGTTACGGGGAGGGGAAGGAAGGTCAAGGTCAAGGCACAAGCGCTTCGTCATAATGAAAAAAGAACCAAGGGCCGAGAGATCCAAGGCAAGGAGAAAAAATCGCGGCACCACTATAGGAGGACTACTGTATAGTATCGATAAGGGCGTGAAGATCTGGACAAAATGGGAGGGGAAAAACAAAAGAAACGATCCTACCGATAGCAGACGCGCATCCACAGAAAGAAAAACCCGAAAAAAGAAGAATGAAACAAAATTTAAGGAGAAAAAGCGGAAGTAAAACGTAAATGAAAAGGCTTAGAGAAGATACAGAATTCACGTTGCTCTCAATGCACGTAACGCTAAAGTGCAACTTTAAAACGTAATTGCGAATTCTTTAAAAATCCATATCTCCTGAACAAAATAAGATATCAACCTGATTTTTGTACCAAACTTGGCTCTAGATTTATGCTCTTTCAAATAAAATTGACAAAACAACATGGGAATATTCCTTTAATGAACAAAATTGGTTAGCACATAAACATAGGGCCATATGCTATGTTTATACTTAGATTTACTAATCAAGATATGCTCTGGAAATTCCACTACTGATACATTTAGTACTATTGAGTACACAGATGCCAACAAAGACGCATCACCGATTTCATTTCAAGTTTTATATGTTCATCAAAAAAGCACATTTAGTTTTTTATTACCACCATTGGTTTAAGTAGGCCTATTCTAGAAACTGACTGCCAATATAATAGAACTGTACTGTCATTTTCTGACCTAATTTTATGAAATTCTACAAAAAGCTAAGGTGAGATGTAAACAATTTTCTACATTATTACAGAACGCAGTAAAATAACAATTGCGTAAAATACGGTACTTTCTGCAAGTATGAATAGCTTTCATGATTGTTTCTGCCAATAAGACAGGGCTGGATTTAGCAACGGGAAACGTGGGCAATTGCCAATGGGCCTCCACGATTAGGGGCCTCCACATATTTTATGAAAACAATTGTGAGGGAAAATGTAGGATGACCTGAACGACACGCACGTACCATCAATCAAAATCATATTGCGCGCGTTTTACATCGTGGTTGCTACCTGTGTATTTGCATTGGTAGGAGTTGTAGCAACCTGTTCATTTGCATTAGTAGGAGTGGTAGCAACCTGTTCATTTGTACTAAAAATTGGACAGGCATACAGGTTGACAAAAGGAAAATTCTTAAACATGAATTTACTTAAAAAAATCACAAAATACTGCACCATTTTGCATCTAAGCACCCTTAATTATTAAAAAAAAATACAAAAGGGGTACACCCCTCTCCTTAGACCCCTCCCACAGGACGTCGGTCATTAAAGTAGTGTTGGCCTCCACTCCCAAAGCTACCCATGGGCCTCCACATGTCGATATCCGGCCCTGCAATGAGAGTATGTGGACAATACCTTGGTCAGTAGGGAAGTAGGCTACATTAGTTCTTTGAAGAAAATCAATTAGAGTATGAATACATTATTGTGATTTGTCTTTGCATTAGCAAATGGACATGTCATTTGTTGAAAATGTGGGACAATTTTGCGAGTCCCTTTCAGTAGAGCTGCCCTGTATGAGTATTATTATCTTTCATGAGTAAAATTGCTTAGCACAAAAACATAGGGGCATACAGTATATGTTTGTGCTATAAGTGTTTTGATACCACGATTATTTCAGTGTTCTAGAAAATTGATTGTTAACCTATAGTAGAAATACATTTTAATTTGCGGACCTAATTGCAGAAAACGTTAAGTTGAGATGTAAACAAGTTTTTACAAGATTAAAGAATGCAGTGAAATAGCAACTGCATAAAATCCGTACCTTTCATGGTTTTCTCTGCCAATGATAGGAAAATTTAAGTGTAGTTGTCGTACGAGCATGCAATTGATGTAATTAAAGTATAATTAAATTATTGTGATTTGGTTTTGCACAAAAATGATCTTTTCTCAAATTATAAAAAGATCGTTTCATCAAACTAAAAAATAATTACTGGAAATTCTCTGCTTTGTAATGAATTTGTATCAATTACGACATTTTGTTACTGAAACCCTTTTCAATATAGGGGGTATGTGACACGTGTTTCAATACCAGCCACTGCAAATGCTCCACTCTCCTTATCTGCGAATTTCCCGTCCGGCAGCTTACATGGTCTGATGGTCCGGAATGCAGGTTGATTCCAGATTTTCAAACATACGAAGGATAGAAACGTGCAATAGGAATTGCACAAGTAGCTTTGTATTAGATAAAGTAGTTTTTGATTACACAGAGCAGCTTTGTATTACACAATGTAGGTTTGCTCAGAGCCCAAGAAGGGCTGGTCAAGTGGAATAAAAGTATTTGGAACCTGAGAGGTTTATATCAAAAGGTTTTAAATTGTCGTAAAATTATAATAACTGTTGTAGTCGCCTGCACAGATATTAAACTATCTCTGAATTCCTCTAATATTTTCATTCCCGTAGCCAAAAGGAATCTTCCGAGCAAACAATAAGCCAGTTCACCGTAATGATAGTATGTATTGCGCAATGCAGGTCAAGAGGTCAATTGAGAATGTTTTGCCATAAGCATCACTGACACGCATTAAATGACACTACTTCCTGATGTGATTCGTTAGTATTTAAGTGTACTTGGTGCCTTACATGTACAGTATGTATTTGTGCTTTCAAAATGGATGTTCCTTCGATTAGGTACATCATGTGGGATGCCATGTGGGACAACTAGCTGGGATGCCATGTGGGACAATTAGGCTGTGATGCCATTTGGTACATACTTTAGGGAGGGATTCCAAGTGGGAAATAGGGAGGGACGCCATGTGTAACAAAGTGTGGAATACCATGTGGGACATAGATACGGATGCCATATGGAGCATCTAGGAGGACTGAATGCCATGTAAGACACAGGAAGGAGCGGCATTTGGGACATAGGGAGAGATGACATGTGGAACGTTAGGAGGGACAATATGTGTGGCATAAGGATGAACACAGGGTGGTATGCCACATGTATATAACAATATTAAATTTAACTAGAACAATAAATACCGTCATGGCTCGCATACTAATTCAAATTGACACATATCACAAGTCTAATTATAGAAAGAAAAAAAACATTCCACTATCCATCCCATACCCTATATCCCATCTGACATTCCACTCCTGTCCCACATGACCCCCATCTCTATATCCCACATGACATCCCTACCCATGTGCTACATGTCATTCTTCCATATGCCCACATGGATTCCCTTCATCTGCCCCATATGGCATCCCTCTGCATGCCCCACCCCCTATGTTCCACATGGCATCCATCTCTATGTTCCACATGGCATCTCGTCCTAAAAATGTACCAAATGGCATCCTACTCAGATGCCCCATATACCATCCCACCCTATGTACCACACGTTATCCATCCCTATGTCCCATATGACATTCATCTCTATGTCTCACACGGCATCCCTACCCATGTGCCACATGTCATTCCTCCATATGCTCACATGTTATCCATCCCTCTGTCCAACATGGTATCACTCTCCATGTCCCACCCTCCTATCTTCTAGATGGCATTTTTTTCAGTATAAATTATGTACAATTTATAAATGGGAAAATACAATAATATACAATACAAAACAATAAACGAAAGGAACGAATGTAGAAAATGATCTCAGATAATAAAACGATTCAAAGAAATAAAAATGAATACAAAATTATAGGTAAAAAGGGGTTATAATAAGGGCTCTAAAATACCAAAATGAATACAAAAAAAATTGCAGTTTTATATACAAATGAATTTAAAAAAACTGTTGTTCTAAAACTTGGGATGGTGGCTGGGTTTCTCAGATTATAATTTGTTTTATTGCCCATGGATGTTATTTCTAAATTTAATGGGTGGTCTTTCGTTGAAACTATGTTTAACTTCATCTCTTAGAATTCTTTTAAAGCACTTTTTTCAAATCATACCTTTTGATAATATTTTGTATAAAGATGTAAAATTTCTATAGTATCCAACATATCTGGCTGTTCGTTAGTATAGTCTTGTTACTTTGTAATTGTTTACTTTATCGTACATGATGTGAAGATACAAATAAATTTAAATTTAAATTCTGAATTGCTTAAATTAAAACATGCATGCAGATCAGTGTATTGCATTTGGGTGATTCCCCCTCGACCACACCACGGATCGACCTTCAAGCAAGCACAATATCCTGCACGGTATACAGTGCAATGCGTGCATACTTTGCTTGCTCGTTCCATATTTAGGTATTTGTTTCGATGGTTGTTCATACCCCCTTATTTTTCTCCACGTCATTATTGTTTCCCCTCTCCACTGGAAATTATCATCTTAGCTCTGGATAAGCCACGTGGTGCTATTATAATGCAAGAAACACTTTAACCTAGGGGCACGAATACTTTTATTGGGCCTTACAGATACCAATAATTTATGCGGACGTATCAGCTACAAGTGACTAGCCATTCTGTGCTAAAAATTCCTCTTTTGTATTGCCTGTCATAATTAAAGTTATCAATTATTTGTGTATACTATGCTAGACATGAGTTAGATAACTTAACCATATTAACTGATTAATGAGTTATAAATTAATTCCGAGGCAGTACGGCAGAGATTCGGACCAGCAAATTAGCGTCCCTAGTTCGATCCCTGTGCATGCCGTCGGTTAAAATTTTGGAAATAAATTTTTAGTCAGAGACCTTGGTTAGGGCACCGACAAGGCCGTAGGGCGGTTTGTGTATGAGGAAGGGGTACACTTCTTTAAAGCGTTCTTGTTTGTTAATGTCATGTATGATTAAGATTTTGGGGATTGGAGCTGAAGAATGGTCAATGGAGGTAGCAGGTGGGTCACGGGAGGGGAAGGAAGGTCAAGGTCAAGGCACAAGTGCTTCCTCATAATGAAAAAAAACCAAGGGCCGAGAGATCCGAGGCAACGAGAAAAAATCGCGGAACCACTATAGGAGGACTACTGTATAGTATCGATAAGGGCGTGAAGATCTGGACAAAATGGGAGGGAAAAAACAAAAGAAACGAACCTACCGATAGCAGACGCGCATCCACAGAAAGAAAAACCCGAAAAAAGAAGAATGAAACAAAATTTAAGGTGAAAAAGTAGAAGTAAAACGTAAATGAAAAGGTTTAGAGAAGATACAGAATTCACGTTGCTCTCAATGCACGTAACCCTAAAGTGCAACTTTAAAATGTAATTGGGAATTCTTCAAAAATCCATATCTTCTGAACAGAATATGATATCAACCTGATTTTTTTTGTACCAAACTTGGCTCTAAATTTATGCTCTTTCAAATAAAATTGACAAAACACCAGGGGAATATTCCTTTAATGAACAAAATTGGTTAGCACATAAACATAGGGCCATATGTTATGTTTATACTTGGATTTCCTAATCAAGATATGCTCTGGATATTCCACTACTGATACATTTAGTAGTATTGAGTACACAGATGCCAACATAGACGCATCACCGATTTCATTTCAAGTTGTATTTGCTCATCAAGAAAGCACATTTAGTTTTTTATTACCACCATTGGTTTAAGTAGGCCTATTCTAGAAACTGACTGCCAATATAATAGAACTGTACTGTCATTTTCTGACCTAATTTTATGAAATTCTACAAAAAGCTAAGGTGAGATGTAAACAATTTTCTACATTATTACAGAACGCAGTAAAATAACAATTGCGTAAAATACGGTACTTTTTGCAAATATGAATAGCTTTCATGATTGTTTCTGCCAATAAGACAGGGCCGGATTTAGCAATGGGCAACGTGGGCAATTGCCAATGGGCTTCCACAACCAGGGGCCTCCACATATTTCATGAAAACAATTGTAAAAGGAAATGTAGGATGACCTGAACGACACGCACGTACGATCAATCAAAATCATATTGCGCGCATTTTACGTTGTGGTTGCAACCTGTTCATTTGCATTGGTAGGAGTTGTAGCAACCTGTGCATTTGCATTGGTAGGAGAGGTAGCAACCTGTTCATTTGTACTAAAAATTGGACAGGCAAACAGGCTTACAAAAGGAAAATTCTTGAACCCAAATTTACTAAGCACCCTTAATTATTAAAAAAGAATTCCAAAGGGGTACACCCCTCTCCTTAGACCCCTCCCACAGGACGTCGGTCATTAAAGTAGTGTGGGCCTCCACTCCTAAAGTTGCCCATGGGCCTCCACATGTCGATATCCGGCCCTGCAATGAGAGTATGTGGACAATACCTTGGTCAGTAGGGAAGTAGGCTACATTAGTTCTTTGAAGAAAATCAATTAGAGTATGAATACATTGTTGTGATTTGTCTTTGCATTAACAAATGGACATGTCATTTGTTGAAAATGTGGGACAATTTTGCGAGTACCTTTCAGTAGAGCTGCCCTGTATGAGTATTACTATCTTTCATGAGTAAAATTGGTTAGCACAAAAACATAGGGGCATACAGTATATATTTGTGCTATAAGTGTTTTGATACCACGATTATTTCAGTGTTCTAGAAAATTGATTGTTAACCTATAGTAGAAATACATTTTAATTTGCGGACCTAATTGCAGAAAACGTTAAGTTGAGATGTAAACAAGTTTTTACAAGATTGAAAAATGCAGTGAAATAGCAACTGCATAAAATCCGTACCTTTCATGGTTTTCTCTGCCAATGTTAGGAAAATTTAAGTGTAGTTGTCGTACGAGCATGCAATTGATGAAATCAAAGTATAATTTAATTATTGTGATTTGGTTTTGCACAAAAATGATCTTTTCCCAAATTATAAAAAAAAACGTTTCATTAAACTAAAAAATAATTACTGGAAATTCTCTGCTTTGTGATGAATTTGTATCAATTACGACATTTCGTTACTAAAACATTTTTCAATATAGGAGGTATATGACACGTGTTTTAATACCAGCCACTGCAAATGCTCCACTCTCCTTATCTGCGAATCTCCCGTCCGGTAGCTTACATGGTCTGATTGTCCGGAATGCAGGTTGATTCCAGATTTCTAAACATACGATAGAAACGTTCAATATAAATTGCACAAGTTGCTTTGTATTAGATAAAGTAGTTTTTGATTACACAGAGCAGCTTTGTATTACACAATGTAGGTTTGCTCAGAGCCCAAGAAGGACTGGTCAAGTGGAGTAAAAGTATTTGGAACCTGAGAGGTTTATATCAAAAAGTTTTAAATTGTCGTGAAATTATAATAACTGTTGTAGTCGCCTGCACAGATATTGAACTATCTCTGAATTCCTCTAACATTTTCATTTCCGTAGCCAAAAGGAATCTTCCGAGTAAACAATAAGCCAGTTCACCGTAATGATAATATGTATTGCGCAATGCAGGTCAAGAGGTCAATTAAAAATGTATTGCCATAAGCATCACTGACACGCCTTGAATAACATTACTTCCCGATGTGATTCGTTAATATTTAAGTGTACTCGGTGCCTTACATGTATGTATTTGTGCTTTCAAAATGGATGTTCCTTCGATTAGGTACATCATGTGGGATGCCATGTGGGACAACTGGCTGGGATGCCATGTGGGACAATTAGGCTGTGATGCCATTTGGTACATACTTTAGGGAGGGATTCCATGTGGGACATAGGGAGGGACGCCATGTGTAACACAGTGTGGAATACCATGTGGGACATAGATATGGATGCCATATGGAGCATCTAGGATGACTGAATGCCATGTAAGACACAGGAAGGAGCGGCATTTGGGACATAGGGAGAGATGACATGTGGAAGATAAGGAGGGACACTATGCGTGGCATACAGGGTGGTATGCCACATGTATATAACAATATTAAACTTAACTAGAACAATAAATACCGTCATGGCTCGCATACTAGTTCAAATTGACACATATCACAAGTCCAATCATAGGAAAAAACATTCCACTATCCACCCCATACCCTACATCCCATCTGACATCCCACCCCTGTCCCACATGACATCCATCTCTATATCCCACATGGCATCCCTACCCATGTGCTACATGTCATTCTTTCATATGCCCACATGGATTCCCTTCATCTGCCCCATATGGCATCCCTCTGCATGCCCCACCCCCTATGTTCCACATGGCATCCATCTCTATGTTCCACATGGCATCTCGTCCTAAAAATGTACCAAATGGCATCCTACTCAGATGCCCCATATACCATCCCACCCTATGTACCACACGTTATCCATCCCTATGTCCCATATGACATTCATCTCTATGTCTCACACGGCATCCCTACCCATGTGCCACATGTCATTCCTCCATATGCTCACATGTTATCCATCCCTCTGTCCAACATGGTATCACTCTCCATGTCCCACCCTCCTATCTTCCAGATGGCATTTTTTTCAGTATAAATTATGTACAATTTATAAATGGGAAAATACAATAATATACAATACAAAGCAATAAACGAAAGGAACGAATGTAGAAAATGATCTCAGATAATAAAACGATTTAAAGAAATAAAAATGAATACAAAATTATAGGTAAAAAGGGGTTATAATAAGGGCTCTAAAATACCAAAATGAATACAAAAAAAAATTGCAGTTTTATATACAAATGAATTTAAAAAAACTGTTGTTCTAAAACTTGGGATGGTGGCTGGGTTTCTCAGATTATAATTTGTTTTATTGTCCATGGATGTTATTTCTAAATTTAATGGGTGGTCTTTCGTTGAAACTATGTTTAACTTCATCTCTTAGAATTCTTTTAAAGCACTTTTTTCATATCATACCTTTTGATAATATCTTGTATAAAGATTGAACCTTTTCTGTAAAATTTCTATAGTATCCAACATATCTGGCTGTTCGTTAGTTTAGTCTTGTTACTTTGTTATTGTTTGCTTTATCGTACATGATGTGAAGATACAAATAAATTTAAATTTAAATTCTGAATTGCTTAAATTAAAACATGCATGCAGATCAGTGTATTGCATTCGGGTGATTTCCCGTCGACCACACCACGGATCGACTTTCAAGCAAGCACAATATCCTGCACGGTATACAGTGCAATGCGTGCATACTTTGCTTGCTCGTTCCATATTTAGGTATTTGTTTCGATGGTTGTTCATACCCCCTTATTTTTCTCCACGTCATCATTGTTTCCCCTCTCCACTGAAAATTATTATCTTAGCTCTGGATAAGCCACGTGGTGCTATTATAATGCGAAAAACACTTTAACCTAGGGGCACGAATACTTTTATTGGGCCTTACAGATACCAACTATTTATGCGGACGTATCAGCTACAAGTGACTAGCCATTCTGTGCTAAAAATTCCTCTTTTGTATTGCCTGTCATAATTAAAGTTATCAATTAGTTGTGTATACTATGCTAGACATGAGTTAGATAACTTAACCATATTAACTGATTAATGAGTTATAATTTAATTCCGAGGCAGTACGGCAGAGATTCGGACCAGCAAATTAGCGTCCCTGGTTCGGTCCCCGTGTATGCCGTCGGTTAGATTTTTGGAAATAAATTTGTAGTCAGTCCGGAAGCATGCCTATTAATAGAAAAATTTATAACATACAAGAATATTGAAGTCATGTAGCCATATATTGTTCAAATGTTGCGATAAAATGTCACAGTTTCTAATTTATGTACTTGAAATATTAAAAATCATTGTGTTAGATTTTCCTTTAAAATGGCCGTTTCGCGCCTATAAGCCTAGCTCTATTGTCTATTTTATCTAATATTTCGAAAACGGCGTGGTGAACATATCGAATGGGAGTGGAAAAGTTGTAGCCGTGACAGTTATTAAGGTATTTTCCTAAGTTTTAAGTTTTCCCTAGCAAAGATATTTTTTCCAGACGTATTTTAAATTTGAAAAATGCAACATTGCATAAGGGTTTAACGTTAGGATAGCAAAGGATCATGGGAAATATCACAAAATGGCGGCTTCTATGTAGCAAAATGTTCCCATTAATAGAAACGTTTATGTTGAAGGCATGCTACCGGACTGACAGCTCCAATAAAACTTTGATCATTAAACTAAAATATCAACCTACAAACCCATTACTTGAAATTAGAGCGAAACACCTGAATACCTGCAATTTGGGGCATATTTTAAGGCAAAAACATCAACAGTTGTATTATACCTGTTTTATTTTTATCATCATATTGTTTGGGTGTTTAGTCCCATACCTAATCCGTATTCGACTATGGCGGAAACATGAAAGATGTTTTCGAGATACCGTATGATAAATTGTCATTTCATATGAAATAGGAACCTCTTCAAATTCTTGGCTACGAGCGCGAATACTATTTTTGTTTTATGTTTTTACACTTATGCTGTCAGTAAGAATCTGAATCTTTGATAGCACCCATACAGTTTAAAAACATATTGTATGGAAGCATCATAATTTAAAAAAAATGATTGAGAAAAAGCGACAGTGCGAGCTGCGTTTTCAATACGGATGATTGGGTCACATCTGTTGTCATTACAAAAATAAGCCAAAGTTAACAATGATTTCCGCCTAATTCATATTCCTACACTCTCCAGATTGAATCGAATAACCTACTTATGTTGTAATAAAAACTGTTATGAAAAAAAAAAAAAACATCAATGGAATGGAAAAGGAATGGCAGATGTTTAAGCCAAGCAAGAAAAAACAACACACACCACGTTTTACCAAATTCCTTGGGTTAACACAGAAGAAAAAAAATAGGTAAAATTGTTTTAAGGAAACAAACTTACGTTACGCTTTCCTATACATGTGACCTCCGCGGTGTAGTGGTTAGTGCTTTGTCGACTCACCCGCACGTCCCGGGTTCGAATTTTGGTGGGTCTGCAACCAGTGAGTTCACAACTGGTTATCAAAGGCCGTGGCCGTGGCCGTCTTGATATAATGTCCAGCACTGGATGCTTTCAGGACATTCAACCTTGCTATGCTATGATATGTGTTTACACAAGGCTGGTCGTAGCCGTAGACTTCAGAATAAAGATGCCCTATTAGCAAGGTTTGAATAAAGGCTCTTGTAAATACATTTTGTTTAATTCCATTGCCATTTTGCAATAATACGATTCTGGTTTGCCAGGCCAGATGAATAAATTATTTCGGCATTTGAAAAGCGAACATAATTTCACTCCAGATGGTGTCCACATTACTTTATATGTAATCCAATTCCTGCTCAGTCCTTCAGTTCTATCAAGTTCCATGCAGTCACAAAGAATATAATGTTTTGACGCATTCAAGTATACATCAATCCAGGAGTTTGATATTCACGGTTCTTCGTATTATATTACAATGCAAACAACCTGGACAACTCACATGCCCTTTTGTTCACATTTGTCTATAATAGTAGTGCCTAACACCTACCCGTGAAAGTTCCCAATGGAATGTGATAAACAATAAATTTACACCATTCAAAGAATCCAACAACCAATTTCTGGACTCATTGAAAATTGAATCAAGTGGCATCTACTATCAATGTAATAAGAACAATTGGTTTTTGCCATGAATGGAAAATGATGGAATGTGAATCTTATCTGAATGGAACTTAAACAATGAATGCTTTGCCTGAATAAAACTAAAAACAATGATATGACCTTGGAAGAAATCAGCCAAAAGACAATCTTCAAGTGTTTAGAATGAAAATGCTCCTTACAGATCAAAACTTGGTAGATTATAGTGAGTATGGAGATCGAATGAACTCTAAAAGTACTCTAGGCATGTTGGACTTGCAACGGGGTCGGAGGTATGCGCTCTACGGAGTGCTGGTACTGTAGTATTTGTAATGTTTTTGCTTCTTCCTGATTCCCATTTTAAAGAAGAAAGAAAAAAGAAAAAAATCATGCCTCATTGAATTCAATTTTTTCAAAATATATGAAAATCATTGGTTTGATTTGCAAACATTTGTAATTATTCTAAAATTTGCAAGTTAGTATATCAAAGATGGCGTCATTTTAGCATGTACTCAACAATACTAGACCTGCCGTGCCTAAGGGCCACGACAGAAAAGTGTAAAACTAAAACAAACTGAAAGGCGGATCTTGAACGCTGTTTTGGGAAAGATTTATAATTATTTTAAGGTCTTTAGACAGGTAAAAATGTTTTCTGCTCTACCACGGACCAAAACCAGCATTAAATTCTAAGTTGAATAGTCTTTGAATTTTTACGGTAGCGTTGTGTAGTTTTCAAGCTATGAATAATAAAAGTGTGAAAATTTGTTAATATATTGAAAAAATGCGATGTATGAACTAAATATGCTTTTGTTTTTCTTAATATTTCTTTCCTTAATTTCACACCTTGAAATATTCAAAATGTCTTCTGCAGCTTGAGGTTGGTTGGGGTATGGTTACGATAAAATCCTCTTCATTATAATTATTTTTCCCTCTTCAGGGAGAAAAGACAGACCAATAAAAAAACAACGGATTTGCATAAGAAATTAAAGCTGATGTCTCTTTCATGCATCACAAAAGAAACATGAAAATTAGCATATTTGCCCATATTTGCCCATATTTGCCCAAATATTTTTACAAAGGTGCATGTGAAATGGGCAATTTTTAACCGATTTTGATCAAATGTTGTGCTTTCTTCATGTGTTTTAGCGTATTTAAAATCAATTAAGATCATTCTGCCTCTACCTGCCCATATTACCTGTATACCTGTTACAAAGGATTTAGCACCATTAGACCCCTCTGCTTCCAACATCTGTTATTACCGTTTGTTCCGAAGTGCAGTATGGTTCGTTCGCAAGTTCGCTGAATGAATTGAACAATCAAGATCACGTTTGTATACAATGCAAAAAACATGAATTTAGGTATTAATTGTAGGAATAATTTGAATATATTTTGAAAATTTATGTTTCATATATAATCGTTCAATGACAGTTTAAGAGTTAAATTACTTGATATTGTTTTAGTCGATTTAATCATCTTCTTTTCCTTAAATCTTTAAAAGTTTAACATTTTATTAATACTGAAAGTCGACGTATTAAGCACCCCTGCTCTAAAAAGCGCCCATCCAAAATTGTTTGATTGATAACATAAGTCATTTGATTAATATGAAAACTTCAAATACTCAGTTGTGTTACATTCTTTGCTAATTTTAAGTGTGATACTCACGCTGTTTTGTGTTGGTTATTGTGGGGCTAGTATATAACCAGTTCACATAGTGTGAGTGAAGTTCGACTGAATAGCACAGTATGCGTCCCGAGCGTCGGCGCTTATCAGGAAGGAACTTCGGGTCCAAAAAGTGGTGCAATTTTATTTTCCTTAAGCGCTGGGCGCTTATTGCGTCAGATACGATGTAAGCGATTCTGGTAACTGGCTATATGTAGTATAGTAGTATCCGTTGTTACGGCAAGTATGATCTTGGTGGAGTCAGCTGTTATCTTGAACTGCGCGATAAAGCGGTAAAATAGCCTACTAATATCTCCCAAGTGACGATTGTATGCAAATGTAATTAAAACTCACCCAACTAGTTATGGTCAATATTATTGTACCTGAATTCATTATAAAATTTTAAAAAATGCACGCTTTGGTGAGCATGACATTTATCTTGCCTAAAGTCTGAAAGTATAGCAATTAATTACATGCTTAATTGAATCAGATTTGCAATTGCGAAGATTATTATGTAAGTGAAAATATTAGTCTGTTTAGTAGTTGGCAATTAGTCAACAACATATGTCTACCCCCCCCCCCTTCACGCCCCCCCCCAGCCCCACACACCCTCCTTATTCGACACTTTATTGATTTTGATATATAAAAAAAACGTATAAAGTTACATGGTTTGAAGTTGACGTATGAAACTTTTGTAAGCTTAAATGATTTATTGATCCAGCAAAAATGACCTTATGGCTTCAGATCTTTGTAGATTTAGTAAAAAAAAAATTGACCATATTGTGGTCAAAATTGTTGGTCAATGTTGACCAAAGTTGGTTCGATGCAGAATTGACCATGTTTTGGTCAACATTTGACCATTCCTATTGTAGAGTGTAGGTTTCTGATATCAAAATAAGATGAGCTTAGAAACGCCAGTTTACACAGGCAATATTTCGTTTTGGATATTTTTTCTCCCAGATGTTATTTCATACTACGACAGTTTAAAAGTTTTAATCTTTTATTGATGTAGCAGGGGACCCGACGACGGGCCCACACAGCTGAGTAGGCGTACGCTAACACGTAACACAGTGGTGCCAAACGCTGTGGTGGAGCCGTACCCTCCCGTCCCCCCGGTGAGGTCTCCTGAACAAGGCAGACACCGGAGAAGAGACAGGGATCGGGACAGTGCATACAAGGAGAGACAGAGTTAACGTCACCAGTCCTCTTCCTCCTACTCTTCCTCATCCTCCCTTGAACACAGGCGGAGGCGTAGGAAGCGACGCAAGGGAACCTCCTCAAAGATCCCACCTTTCAGGACACACTCAAGAAAGTATGAAATTCGTTCACTGCGCATGCTCGGAGATTCTATTTGGGAGATCTTCTGTCGTGAGCGTGGACCTGACAGTCTCAACACTTAAGTATAGCAAATTATGCATACTTAGATGCATCAGCTTTGCAATTGCGAAGATTATTAAACCTATATTTTAGCACCGACACCCACGCCACCCCCTTTATTCCACATTTGATTTATCTTTGATTACAACGAACCGTAAGGCACATGGTTTGAAGCTAGTTGATGATTGGCAGGTGAAACAAAAAAGTAACATAAGAAAGGCTGAATCATTTATTGATGCGACAAACATTACTTGATGGCATCAGATCTTTGTAGGTTTGGGAATTTTTATTTTTATTAACCTAGGTTTCCGATAACAAAATAACATTGGCTAAAAAATGTTAGTTTTACACAGACGTTAATCAGGTAATTAGTTTTGGATATTTACTATTTTGCCTGATTATGCCAGCTGTTATATCATAGTGCGACAGAATTTTACGGAGGATGCAACTTCCTATTAAAAGTTCAAGGATAATCTTTATTGCATCACTCCTAAAACACATGTCTGATTCGTTGTATAACATTCCAGTACACTCTCCCGATCGGGAGATCTCTCCGATCTTACAATCGAGAGATATTTTACAATCATTGCATATAATGCATTTTTCCAAGTTTGAACCTGTTTAATAAATCAACACAGTAGAGCACATTGATTTTGACTATAGTAGGAAATACAATTGCAAATATTTCAAATTGTATTATTGTTATTTGAAACTAAAACTATTTTCTTCAATTTCATTAAATTTCCCGTTCACCAGGAGATTTTGAAATATTGGAAAGAAAAGATGTATCTATTCTCCGCTCAGCTGATGTTAAAATTCACTATCCACAACAATGCCTTACAACTGATAGTGGCAAAATCGTTTTTGTGATATGCATCAAAAACCTCATTTTTCAGTTATGATATATACAGTCAACACAAAATACAAAAAAAAAGACATAATTACATAATCCGCCCTTGAACACCACTCCATCCTGGTTTTCTGTGCCTGTGGCATTCCAGTAACCGCATGAACGATTACGTGACGTTGACAAGCAGTCACTGGAAGTTTCAACTTTCCTATTTCATTTCCACGTTACTCCACTTCGTATCATAACAAAATTTGTGGTCAAATAATTTCGTAATACATGAGAAAATGTCCTTGAAACGGGATGAAAATGACAGTAACAGTTTTATTCCGTCCGTGTTTCAAGGGGCGCTTTCTTCAAATGACATTAGGCTATTACCTAAGAGCTTCTCTTTGCTATTACCTAACGACTACAGAATTTCGTTCGCTGTACATGCTTTGAGCTCCTAGTCGGAAGATTTTCTTATCGCGAGGGTGGACCGAGCTGTCTATAACACCTACCTGTCAACATTGTGATGATACAATTTTTACTCTTTTTAGTTCAGTATATTGTTGTGTGCAAAAGCTTCAATTGGAAGAAAATTACTCTTTCTAACCTGACCATATGATAAACTGAAAAAGCTTTTTCTTTCAAGAAAGAAATTGAAAATTACACCACCTTATTATATGACTAATGGATCAATTAAGCAAGACATTTTGGATCCCTATATTTTGTTTTTGATTATATGATATTTATTACATTTATTATACCATTAAATGCAACAGTGCAGCACTTCAATTACATCCTTAGAGGGGAGAAAAAAGGAAAAAATGTTGGTAGTACATTTGCAGAGCGTAATTGTTTGATGAAATATAAGTAGACAACCTAAAACAAGCAATCTGTGTACAATTATAGATTCATAATTACATCTAATAGATCTCTATATATTGTTTTTAATTCTATTGATATTGATTACAGTTAATAATGATATTGATTACACATTGCTACCATTAAATGTAACAGCCCAGTACTTCAATCAAGTACATTTCTTGTTAAAATATAAGTAGACAACTTGAAACCAGCAATCAGTATACACTTGTAAAGTCAAACTTATATCACAATGACAATGACACAATTTATTTCTAGCAAACAATAATACATAATTATGTGTAACAGACAAACTATATACATCTTCAAATTAACAAAATACATTATTTCAAATCTTTTTCTTGTGTTTAATCCGTTAATTATTGCATAGAAAAGGAGAAAACTGAAGTGTAATATTTATCAAATGTTTCCTCTAAAACATAATTCTCAACATGAATCGGAAAAATTTGTGATAAAACAACATAAATGTGTACAACAAGATAACATAAGAAAAACCTTTGAGAACAAAAAGAAAATGATAATTAAATGAAAAGAAAAAAAAGAAGAAATTAAAAGCTAATGTTAATACAACTGAGATGCCCAAAATTCTGTATGTACTTTTTCTTTAAAAAAATTACGGTTTTACATTTTTTCTATACGATCATCAAGTGATTTACAGAGTTTGACTCCTGAGGTGGAGATGCACAATTGTGTTTTCCTTGTTGTTACATACTTTTGTTTGAAATTATGTTTTGTTTTGTGTTATATCTATCTTTGGATATCAAACAATCTAATTTAGTGTGCATCTTTCTGTAGGAAGAATCCAAACCTTATTATATTTTACAAATACTGTTCATGCAGGCAAGTTAAGCGCATCAACTTCTATTAGGCATTTAATTACAAACATTTTCTTTTTCACGTAATGATGTAGTCTGTTACTTTGTGGTGGGCCTGACGTGGTTCAGTTTATCACAATTAATGTAATGCGACACTTTTTGCTACAAATCAATTCATGTTATTCAGTGCAATATGATTTAGCTTAAATTGTTGCGGCAACAGCGGTGTTTACAAACAAACGAACTCTTTATCTACGGTAATTCATAAATCTGTTTTAACAGCCTACCAGCGCTATCACAAAGTCTTGTTTTGTACTGGAAGGGATTACAATCAAAATTGATATAAACATTAATATTTATTTAACCTGTTGGCGGGAGACAAAAACGCAAAAATAATATAAAATAAAGATCTGAAATGAATCTAAAGTCAAAATCATTCGATGATCTGTTCACATTTTAACTCCGTTAACTGGAATTGTCTAGTTCGGGAAGATATGGCAAACCAGAAAGATTTCAATGTCGTGTGAAAGTGGAAAGTTATGTTATACCCGCATAGTTTATAGAAATCTCATCTGTATCATACAAAGAGCTGCCAAACATAAGCCAGCTAATACGGCATTCATTACTTGTCGGAATGAGCAAACGATCGGAGGAATTTCAAAACTATGATTTGAGTTAATGTAAACGCGTTTTATATCTTCTCAGTTAATAACTTTCTCCAAGTAGTCAAGAAACGGATGTCAACAAATTTCACTTGTGATTTTTTCTTCTGTGAAACAACTTAGTTCATTTTAGTTTTCGTGAGTGAATGAGTAGTACAATATTTTAGGAGCTGTGAATTAAGCCATATTATATGGAAACTTCATCACAAGGGAAATTTCTGAATAAACAGAAAGAGGAGCATTTCGTATTGTAACATTTCAGTTTGTGGAATATTATTCAATTTATAGTTTTGTTATGAAACGGCTTCAGTTGCCTCACACTTTCTGATGGCTTGGAGTGGACGATAGTTACATAGTTCAAAGGTTATCTTTGAAGTATAGGTTTAAGTTTTCAATAAGCAAAGTTTCGGCACTAATTCTTCAGAAATCAGTGGTAAAATGCCAACTAAGAAAAAGACGACAAATGTAGTCTTTGAGGAGTCACAAGAATTTCAAAATGCGGGGTCCTCTATGGACATTTCCTCAACTTGCATTACCCCCGAGCGTCATGCAACCAGAAAGGAGCCGGAAAAGAGTCCTGGAGTTCAAGGTAAGTCTATAAACTCTAAAACAGGAATGGTCATATTTGACCATAATTTGTTTTTTTAGTTTTGACAATGACCACAGTTCAATTGGTGCATAAGTCTGTAAGTCAGTCCTTTTTAAAGCGTGGCGGTAATGAGGTGATGACTATTATCAATGGAGTGCGACACATTATCACAAATAGGTTTGCAATCACCAACACTACATATTAGAGTGCAATATCTAAACAGCGAAAATGGCATTATATATTCCAAAGTTGCATGCATTCAAAATTTGGGCAGCTGTAAATCAAAAACTAAAAGTGCTATTTTCCAAATTCAAGAAGAGATTTGCTCAGATTTTAAATTGTAGCTGTGATCAATGTAGAAATTGCAACGAATCCATAGACCTTTATTGATAGACAATTAGCAAGCACTTTTATTCTCGTGCCTTAAATATGTCAAATTTACACATAACTTTGTTTAGGTCTACCTTGATATGTGCTATTTTGTGACAGGGTACGCAGTGAGCGTATAAGAGAGAGTATGTCAAACTGTCCGTTACGCTGTCCGGAAGGGGAGACCTAAAGGTTTTCCCGTTCAGGACATCGAAACATGCACATATCGATACACGAACGAAGCTTCTCCGTAGTGTTTTGTGAAGTAACTTTATGTGAATATTATTGTCTTTTAATACAAAAGTGTGCTTTAACAATACTAAATTTATTTCATTTGTGATAGGCTAAGAAAGAGATGATTATCAAAACAAGTTTCAAATGCATTTTCAGACAATTCTGTTGAAATATGACTACCTAAGGGACATTCATTATAAAACGTCTCAAAATATCTCCAAACTTAGTTTCACGGTAAACTCTAATAATTACGGTAAAGAGATAATTCATATGTATATTCTTCTAAATTAGCATTATAGATCTTATTTCAGTTGATGTTGTAATGATTTCTTTTAAAAAGATTCATCGTCGTCGTCGTCGTCGTTGTCATCATCATCATCATCATCATCATCATCATCATCATCATCATCATCATCATCATCATCATCATCATCATCATCATCATCATCATCATCATCATCATCATCATCATCATCATCATCAGCATTACCACCACCACCACCACCACCACTACCATCATTATCATCAGCATTACCACCACCACCACTACACCACCATCATCATTATCATCAGCATTATCATCACCACCATCATCATCATCATCATCATCATCATCATCATCATCATCATCATCATCATCATCATCATCATCATCATCATCATCATCATCATCATCATCATCATCATCATAATCATCATCATCATCATCATCATCACCATCACCATTACCACCACCACTACCACCACCACCACCACCACCACCACCACCACCACCACCACCAGCAGCATCATCAATATCATCATCATCATCATCATCATCATCATCATCATCATCATCATCATCATCATCATCATCATCATCATCATCAATCATCATCATCATCATCATCATCATCTTCATCATTATCATCATCATAGTACCAATATATCGCTAAATGTTGATTGAGTAAGATATCGAAAATACTATTGCTAGATACTGGTAATTAAGAAATACGGTACATGAACTAATGCAAGTGTGTAACGGGCTATGGATTTTTTGATGGTTTTCATCTGGCAATACATTAGACGGAATGTTGAAGGAAACGTTATTCGCCCAAAAAGGATTGAATTTAAGTCAAATTGTGTTCAGTTACGGTATGTACTATATGTGTCTTAGACGGATAAATACAACAACAAAAATATTTGGTAACTGATCATTTGAAGCAGGGCATTTGGGGAGACTATATCATTCTGACGTCAATTGTGCGCTTTCATGAAACCATTAGCTCTCACTAAAGAATCATTTGAAGTAGGTCTTTGGGAAGATGTGTAATAGACCATAGGTAGCATTACCCTTGATTAGTCATTTAACTGAGCTTTCGATAGTTCCAACCTTCAAATGCAAATGCATACAACACAGTATACCTCGACCAACGTTTGGATGTAAAATCTTACCTAAAAATTACAATTTTGTAAAATATTGCAATTTTTTCTACCTTTTTCATTCCTTTCTGTTGCTTAAGGAAGTTTCCATGTTCATTTGCTATAAAGAAAATCACATAGGAAAAGTTATGTTGACATCGTTTTCTTACGAGGCATTTAAAGTTAAAAGCTTTAATATAATTTTGTTAGTCTTCAAACATTTGGTTACAAACCAAGTATGAAATCACGCCGTCCGATTTTCTTAAAATCTTCTCTATCTTATTAATAAATATTGGCATTTTTTATATAAAAACGACTGGCTAAATGACAAGGTGGTCTACTAACTGTGGTGTAGCGGCTATCATACCTGTCTACAGACCACGAGGCCCTGGGTTCAAGCCTGGGTTGGGTAGACACGCCAGTGCACCACAACTGGTTATCAAAGGCCGTGGACATTGACTTGGTTGTCGATGCTATGTCTGTCCGTACGTCGTACCTGTGTTCTTGTCTGGGTCGTATTAAGCGTTTCATGAGAGCATTGTTACTATCATAACCGATACGCAGGCGACGACCCCGTCATTGTAATTGTGTGTTCACTCGTCGTCGTCGCCTCGACAAGGTGGTCAAAATTTGTTCACATAGAGTGTATACTATACTACATGTCAATAATCAATGTAAACATGTTTCTAATCATCTAGAGGTAAGTAATTTTGAAATATATACATAAGAGTTGTCAATCAGGATGACATACTCCCCTATCTGTCTATCGTATGAAATGCATGCAAAACCATTAAACATTACCTTAAGAGCAAGCAGATCATATATACTGTCAGATATCTAAATACAAATTGTCCAAGTTTGAATTACAACACATAACGCTGGAGATATTTTGATTGATAAGTTGTATCTTCTTTCCGGGGAAGAGCTATTTAGCAGATGGCTAGTTATAAGGTGAACAAAAATGTGTGTAAGTCAACTTTTTCGCATATGTTATTAAGTGTTTTCCACTGTAACATTTCTTCCAATCAGTTCAAAAAAGGTTAATATCCTTTATTAATTAATTTAAACTGCGAAAAGTGTTAATCTATTGCACCTTTTCCTGCATTGTATTGCATGATAAATTTATTGATCCAGTCATTTTCATATATAGAAAAATTGCCTCTCATTCCTCATATTCATTATTAAATGTCCGTAACTAAGCTCCTTACACTGCAATTATTTGTAATTTGAAATTAGTCATTTAAGCAAAAAAAGAGTTTTTTTTTTTTAATCACAAAGTTTGATGTTCACGGTAGTAAAGGATAAGCCGAAAACAATGTATAGGAAACATAGATAATCCCAAAGATCCTACCTGGAAAATAATAATTTCAAACATCTGTGTATTTGCAATAATTGAATAACAAAATATAAAAAGAAGTTAAACATGAGAGACATATCACGTCATCGCGTTAATATTGAGAATTCAGTTAGACTACATCTTCACAGATACAACAAGTTAAGTTGGGTTATGCATATATTTCAGACATTTCGATCTTATATTTGCAGTAAATAATACCGAAGATATTTAAATATTTACATATGGATAGAAAAATATCCAAAATAATTACATAACGACAAAAATTACGATAAAACCTGTGTTTCAAAGAAGAAGAAAGCGTAGTTCAGTTGGCAGAGCGCACGACTGAGATGCTGGAAGTCCCATAATCAAGACTCAGTCAGGTCTAACTCGATTTTCCACAGCTACGCAGACAGATATGCCGAACATCAAAGCGGGAGCGTTACGTCACGATCTGCAGCTCCTACTCCTTATTCAACTGTTGAGGGAAGTACCAATAGTTGAGTGGCGCACACGTTAAGCTGTCGGTTGCGACTACAGGACAGTCATCCCTGTCTGGCTGTCTGAACACTATTCGAGAAGAGAAGCGTGAAAACGCCGTGCTCATTCACTTCCCATCCTGGCCCGTTCAAGTCCAAGTTCGTTGGCAGCCGGAGAACTTAACTGGTGCGCAAGGAGACGATGTACTAATTGTGATATTGCGCGTTATAAGAAACCGATACGATACGACGAAATAAGAGAAGGTTATCAAAGATAATAGCATCGAACACCATATTTTTTAAATATTTTTATATTGTACCAGTAAGGTGTTTTAAGATATTCTTAGAATTATCACCCACGACAACAGAACTTACAAAACAACACAAGATTTGATGTTCCGACGAGTAGCGATGTGAAAGGAATACACAATATTTTTCCCCTCATACTTCTCACAGAGTAATATTTAGATTACGATCTCCAAATAAAAACTAATTAAAGTTTCAAGAAATTTTAATAAGACGTTGCAGATTGCAGATTGTTATAAACAGCTGTTTCAAACATTCAGTTAATACAGTATCAAAGAGATATTGATCCTTATGGACTACCCTTTTAATTAATAGTGACCATTGGCTGTAAGGAATATTCGTATTTCTTTATTTCTATTATTCCTATTTCCTTCTTTGATACCCCTGATATTTTACTTCAAACATAATATTCGGCAATTCGACAAAACTTTTCGAAGACATGGGATAAAGGATCACGTCTTATTCAATAACGAAATAGTATCATAGATAAACCATCCAAATGCATCCCTGTCTGCCTGTATGAAATAAGAATGATGAAAAATATGTTTGTATTGAAAGAATATTCCACACACCACAATGTATGTCTTCCTTCAACCATGGAGTTACCATTTGAACATAATGCAGGCTGACTGCTTCCCCGATTTCGCCTGAAGCAATTGGAGTTATATAGTACTTCAATATCATTGGTTGTATGCGTTTTATAATCACAAGATCGCTTCCTGAAAGATGATTGATAAAACGATTGTGATTAGACGAATAGTTATCATTTGAGCTACAACTAAAGATAGTTATTTCCATTAGCTACTGTATTTGCTCGATTTGGAATTAAGTGACGGATAACAATGATACTTTTAGGGTAGTTTCAAAAGGTATATGTAAAGGAAAATTCATATTCACCAGAACGAGCTATACAATCTAAACAGTGTAGTATTTAGATTACGACAGTAGCACATGTAATCTCCAAATAAAAACTAATCAAAGTTTTAAGAAATTTTAATGAATGCAAAAGTTGTGATGTATGCAAGAGAGAACTACTCAATACTTTTAAAGTATTTCTTTAAATTCTGTCCAAAATTTCAGTCACTGAAAATCAGTAGATTTTTGTTCTGCTAATTTTTGATAGAAGATACGATGGAAATTCAAACTCTTTTGCTTATATTCAACTACTCCTAATAAAATAAAAACGGTGTTGAAGAATTGAAAAATAAAAGGTTATCGTAAGGAAGATCATAGGCTTTCTTGTTGTGATATCAAAAAATTACAATAAGCTTTAACATTCAAAATGTTGTAAAAATGGTCAATTTTTAAACGACATATTTTCTTCCAATTAACTTCAAGTTGTTGTTCTCTGTCCATAGATCTTTAAATGGGGTCATACACTAAATCAACAAATTGATATACTGTGCTGCAGTTGTTCATGCTAATACTGTGCCCCGACATCTGCAAGGCTGCTACTCGCAGAACCCTCGCTCAATATTGTACACGCTGTGTCACATTTAAACCACTCCTGAAATAAACTCCGTATCTACCTACTGTGGTGTAGCGGTTATCATACATGTCTACAGACCACGAGGTCCTGGATTCAAGCCTGGGTTGGGTAGACACGCCAGTGCACCACAACTGGTTATCAAAGGCCGTGGACATTGACTTGGTTGTCGATGTTATGTCTGTTCGTACGTCGTACCTGTGTTCTCGTCCGGGTCGTATTAAGCGTTTCGTGATAGCATTGTTTCTATTATAACCGATTACGCAGGTGACGACCCGTCATTGTAATTGTGGGTTCACTCGTCGTCGTCGCAAACTCCGTATGTACGTACGTACAGTGTATGTATAATGATTCAAAGCAGCATGTCATAGATGTTCTTCTTTATGCAAAGAAAGAGTTTTATATAGAAAAGGTACAGTCTTCTTCTTCAAAGGATATGTTTGCCACCGTCAACACGCTATTTAGGAACAATTCAAGAATTCTTCCAGTGAGCGATTGTCCAACCACGCTTGCGAATGACTTTGGTGAAATATTTTTGAATAAAGTTAAGAAGATCCAGCACACGATCGACGACCTGCATGTTGACTCATCATCTCGTCTGGAAGAAAGAAAGTTTCCTTCAAATTGTTTTGTTCTATCTGATTTCCGGCCAGTCACTGAAGACGAACTTTTAAAAGTAATCACGAAGTCGCCTTCGAAGACAAGTGTTCGTGATGTTATACCGACATGGTCGCTGAAACAACATATAACGACTATTCTTCCAACGCTAATTGAAGTCGTGAACGCTTCCATGGAGCATGGCGTGTTTCCAAAAACCCTTGGACATGCTATTGTAACACCCATTATGAAGAAGCAATCTTTAGATAGAAATGAACTAAAGAAGTATCGCCCGGTCTCCAACATCGCTTCAAATTCAAAATATATTGAAAAGGTTGTCACCATTAAGCTCACTGAACACATTGATTATCACAATCTGTTTGAACCACTGCAATCGGCATATTGCACTTCACACAGTACGGTACTGAAGATCATGTTCGCTGGGCGCTTGATCAGCAGAAAGCTGTTTTATGTCTTTTGCTGGATCTTTCTGCCGCGTTTGATACACTGGACCACGTGATAGTTTTGGTATGTCTGATAATGCCTTGGACTGATTTTTATCACATTTCACAGGTCGGACTAATCATATCCACGTTCCCGAAGCTGATTCTAACACTGCTAATCTGGAATACGAGGCCCCACAAGGTTATCGAACCCTTGTCCTTCATACTATACACTGTCCTAATAGGAGACATATTGCGCAAGCATAACATGCATTATCACATGTATGCTGATGATATCCAGATTGTTTCAGTTGTTGACCCCAAAGTTCCACTTAATGCATCCTGTGTTTTCTTCAAATTATCTTTCTTTGGATTGCCCTCCAATATTTTAATCCGTCGGTTTAGATTTTAATACGTCGGTTCAGATTGGTGCCGTCGATTTAACAAGCTTTGACATTCCAGGTGCTGATTATGTTTTTAGATTTCAAAAGGGTACTTTCTCAGAAAAAAGGTTCTTCGGTAATAATAAATTAAACATTTGTGCGATTTTGTATCTAAATACATGAAGTAAAACAAAAAGAGAGACGGGGAGAGATAAAGAGAGAGGGGTGAGAGAGAGAGAGAAGGGGAGCGAGGGGGAGGTGGGTGTTGGAGTGCACGTAATACAGAACAGGCTATTTGAAAAGTTTGACAACATTTACGCAAGTTTGGAGTAAATTATCGAAAATCTTTCTTTTTGACAACCCATATTTTTTAAAGAGTGACGATAAATTAAACTAATCATGTACAAACGTAAACAATAAAACATTATATTTCCACATTACGCGTTTTCATGATTTTGTGTTTTGTGTATTATAGCTCTCTTTGACATAAATTTTGACTTGTATAATACACCTTCTCACTATGCATTGACATATGTTTTTGCCCTTGAAATGTCAATTTTGCGAGAGCTTCCAGGGGCTTCGTACCCTGGACCAATACCGGGGCTACGCCCTGAACCCCACCAGGACCCTTACGCGGGCCCCTGAATCACACGCCGACAAGTCGAGCGCTTTGCGCTTTGATTTTGTGTTTTGTATATGGTGTATTATACCTCTCTTTGACATGAATATTGACTTGTATAATACACCTTCTTACTATGCGTTGTGACATACTTTTTTTCCCTTAAAATGTCAATTCTGCGAGAGCTCCTCGGGGCTTCGCCCATTGACCTCTACTGGGACTTCGCCCTGGACCCCACCAGGGGCCATTAAGCGTACCCCTGGATCCCATGCCGACAAGTCGAGCGCTTTGCGTTGGAAGTTACACCTTCGATGTCATCTCAACTACACCACTAAATATCGTGTCGTTTCTATTCACTCCCCCCCCCCTCCCCCCTCAGAATATAAAAATGGCCGTGATCGTGCCTCACATCTGCTGAACAAAATGCAATGGCTTCCTGTGTCTCAACGAGTTGATTTCAACATTTTGTGTTCATGTCTATAATTCACTTTTTCATCAGTCATATATATTATATATATTTTTACATCTGTTGGACGTTATTGTTTTTTAACATTTATTAATATTTACCGAAATTTGTATTTTTCCTAATTTACTGTTTTTATATAACTTTTATGTAACTTTTATATTTATAAATTTTGTATGTATATATAGGGAGCACTATACCGAAAAGTGAGGGCGTATTTCTAGGTATTTCCCCACCCTTCCCTTCCATAAAAAAAACAAAATCAAATGTTTATCTAGCTCGCAATGGTATGGCAATTTTCTGGACAATATACATATTCAATTAACCTTTGCCCTCACGTCGCCTGTGGGCTACGGAGGAATTAATTTTATCGATCTTTTGTGAATAACATATCTGGGAAATTCGCAAAAACAAGCGCCCTAACTTTTCGGTCTAGCGCTCTTTTAAATATCTTTGTACGTTTTATTACAGGGCGACAAATTTCCATATTTTGTTGTGGTCGAAATAATTTTATCCTATCTTATCTATCTTATTTTAGATGTAGACAATTTAGATTATTGCACAGTTATCGTATTGACTGGCACTTAAGGTCAACATATACATGATAACCTCCACGTCTCTCTTCAACTCTAACAGTGAATCCAACAGTTGAATTTAATTCTTAAGCGTTATAGTAGAAGTTTGATTTTTGGTTTCATAGTCGTGGTGGATAGAATATGCAAAGAGTTTCCATGCAAAGAATAACACCTAGTTTTGTAAATGATATATTTTTTTCGAATATCTTTGCAAATTCTTCAGGCATGGTAAACTAATACACTAAACATTTTGCAAAACAAACATAAAATATTGTACATTTCACAAAACATATAGAGCAAAAGTTATGGCAAAAATGGGTAATGTTAAAACAAAGAAATAAAAGAGAGAAACAAAAAATCTTTATCCTACATAAAGAAGAAAACAAACATTAGGATAGTCAAAATAATCAATATTGATATGGATGATAATTGCAAACATTAGAAATGTTTCACATTGGAAATGTTTCAATATAAACAATCAAATGTAAATTATGATATTGAAACAATGATGACTATTATAATTGAGATAATAATGATAATGTTTATACATTTTTATTTGTTGAAACTTCTTTAAAATCTGATCCGAAAACTTTTTATATATATCCTCCACGTCTCTTTCATTTAAATTCTTTTATTTTCATGCAGAGAATGGCATTTACGTTTAGTAAACAATATACTTTATCGATCCACTTTGCGAAAGAACAACAAATTCAGGAAAGTGAAAGTAAACCACTACACATTTTGTTACCGGCAGTTATGTATTTCAAATGGTTTTCGTTTTGCATAATATAACGTTTGTGATCGCCAGTAAGAATACAGAAGTTAACTTAAACTCATATAATTCTGAAATATATACATCTAAAATTTGGAAATTAATTGCCATAAATTGTTGGAATCATACATATCTGAGTCTGAGTCTTATCTATTTAAAAAGATAATTAGAATTTTGCTTATATATTTTGAAAATAATGCTGGTATATTGTATTGTTAAATGTGTACTTGCATGGTTAGTTTGGCACTCTAATAAACTGCTCAACTGTACACTTCTGATAGTTCGTAACATTTAGCGGTAGAAAGAGATATTGTCTACATATTTGAATTATTCATAGGTTCCTCATATCTTTGTACTTTTTTGTGAGTTAAATAACTGAAGATTGTGTTGATCATTCATAATTAGTGAATAACTATTTATAAACTTTTAACACATGTCTGTAGTAAACGGCTTGTAGTAATTAAACAGCAGTTCTCTTGTGCCATAGTGAACGTGGAGAAGGTTGACGTGGAAGATTTGTTTTCAGTAATTCAAACGCATTGTACCTTACCAGGGAGATGGCGTCTTACTTATCTTGCTGACATGCCTTTATTATCACAAAAAACGGCAATTATACAACCCCCTTGAACTTTGAATCATATATGCTATTTGGAGTAGTACTGGTTGTGAGATTTTATCACTGTAAAATGTGCTTTGGGATATACTGCTGTACGGTTACATTGCTTGGCTTTGTTGACCAGAGCTTTTGTAAAATAGACTTATAGGAAAGTTTATAGGTAATTTAGGAATTTATGTATTTTCCACAAACCAAGATTATTGTCATTATGGTGAAATTTTTTAATCTCCACCGATTTTAGACTCAGATATGTATGATTCCAACAATTTATGGCAATTAAGCTTAGCTTTTTTTTTTGTTATATTACAAAATCTAGATAAACGCTTTTCCATAAATGTCCTTAATAACTATTTTGTTTAAAAAAAACAGTTTTTTTTTTTTAGATTGGACTTCTGAAATATTTGCATTCGATACATTTACAATTCATGACGGGGAATCGATCCATAAAATGTAGCCATTCTTCCGCTTTTCCGAAATGTAGGCTATAGTTAGAGCTCTTAAGTGGATGCGCTTAGCATAGCATAGCAACGTTTAACCTCCTGAAAACACGCCGACGACGAGTGAACACACAATTACAATGACGGGGTCGTTGCCTGCGTATTCGGTTATGATAGTAACAATGCTATCACGAAACGCTTAATACGACCCGGACGAGAACACATGTACGACGTACGGACAGACATAACATCGACAACCAAGTCAATGTCCACGGCTTTTGATAAACAGTTGTGGTACACTGGCGTGTCTACCCAACCCAGGCTTGAACCCGGGGCATCGTGGTCTGTAGACAGGTATAATAACCGCTACACCACAGTAGGTAGACAAACCTGAAAGCATCAAGTGCTGGACATTATATCAAGACGGCCATGGCCTTTGATAACCAGTTGTGAACTCACTGGTTGGAGACCCACCGGCTTAAAATATGTTTTCACTACTCAAATGCAGATTCCATCGGTTTCGCGATGAAGCCGAACTAACGTCTGATCAGGAGAAGGTCTTCAAAATGTTTCTAACATTCGGAACGTTTCATAACATGAAGCCCGCAGTTTGGGATATTTCCATGTTTTGTATGTTATACTAACTGTTTACTACCGTTTTTAAGCAGTGTAACTTTAAAAATTGTCCGATAACTGAGTCTTTTGGTCCATTTTTACCGCAAAATTTTGAATAAAAATAACTGCATGACGATTATCTTAGGTGGGTCACATCATCCGTTTATTAAAAGGGATTGGTATGTGTGATTTTTTTTATATTATATTTGATCATTTGTTTATTTTATTGTTCATGTATACTTATCTGTAAATCTAATGTTATATGTACGGCGCCTTGAGCATCCATAAGAATGAATATGTGCGCGTTATCAATCTTATTTTCTATTATTACTATTACTATTATTATCATCATTATTATTGCTATTGTTATTACTATTGTTATTATCATTATTATTATTATTATTATTATTATTATTATTATTATTATTATTATTATTATTATTATTATTATTATTATTATTATTACTATTATTATTATTATTATTATTATTATTATTATTATTATTATTATTATTATTATTATTATTATTATTATTATTATTATTATTATTATTATTATTATTATTATCATTATTATTATTATTATTATTATTATTATTATTATTAATATTATTATTATCATTATCATTATTATCATTATTATTATTATTATCATTATTATTATTATTATTATTATTATCATTATTGTTATTATTATTATTATTATTATTAGCATTATTATTATTATTATTATTGTTATTATTATTATTTAATATTATTATCATTATCATTATTATTATTATTATTATTATTAATATTATTATTATTATTTATCATTATTATTATCATTATTATTATTATTATTATTATTATTATTATTATTATTATTATTATTATTATTATTATTATTATTATTATTATTATTATTATTATTATTATTATTATTATTATTATTATTATTATTATTATTATTATTATTATTATTATTACTATTATTATTATTATTATTATTATTATTATTATTATTATTATTATTATTATTATTATTATTATTATTATTATTATTATTATTATTATTATTATTATTATTATTATTATTATTATTATTATTATTATTATTATTATTATTATTATTATTATTATTATTATTATTATTATTATTATTATTATTATTATTATTATTATTATTATTATTATTATTATTATTATTATTATTATTATTATTATTATTATTATTATTATTATTATTATTATTATTATTATTATTATTATTATTATTATTATTATTATTATTATTATTATTATTATTATTATTATTATTATTATTATTATTTATTATTATTATTATTATTATTATTATTATTATTATTATTATTATTATTATTATTATTATTATTATTATTATTATTATTATTATTATTATTATTATTATTATTATTATTATTATTATTATTATTATTATTATTATTATTATTATTATTATTATTATTATTATTATTATTATTATTATTATTATTATTATTATTATTATTATTATTATTATTATTATTATTATTATTATTATTATTATTATTATTATTATTATTATTATTATTATTATTATTATTATTATTATTATTATTATTATTATTATTATTATTATTATTATTATTATTATTATTATTATTATTATTATTATTATTATTATTATTATTATTATTATTATTATTATTATTATTATCATTATTATTATTATTATTATTATTATTATTATTATTATTATTACTATTATTATTATTATTATTATTATTATTATTATTACTATTATTATTATTATTATCAGAGATTTTCGCTTGGATTTTTAGAGACTTGTTTGGCTTTTCAAATATCTTATGTGGATAAATCTTTGGATGACGTCCGGACAACGGATTATATTGCAATTGTTTCCTTGAAATAATAATAAAGTTGTTTTGCTCTTCAGTAAATCTTTGTATTAATTTTTAGCAAATACTTTATTTGAGCCAAACAATTGCAATTTAGATTTGATACATCTTGTAATTTATATACTGATTGACTGAATTTAAATGAGATTGTACGATCAAGTAACATGGTTTAACAAACATAAACACAGTGGCTGAGAAGATTCTGCAAAAAAAACTACCTGAAGCTTATAGGTGCAAATCCCCTTTATGATACAATAACAGAAAAGAAGACAATAAATAATTAATTGCGACTGTGAACGCGTTTTCTCCTTTTATTAGAAGATATTTTTGTGTACAAAAGCCTTATGCAACTTTTCGTGGAATAGCTGCATTCTATATGGCAAATGTGGACTATTTTCTTTCTGCATTCCGTAGGCTTTGTAATCTGCGCGATACTCCAACATGTCTATGCTATCTAGCTTTGCTTTAGTTTAACTGTTTTTGTCATATTTAATTAGGATAGAGAACAAAATAAAATTTTGAATTAAAAACAAAAACAAGCAAGTGGAATAGAAAAATAGAGGCGAATATAGGTAAAATAAAAACAAAGCAAACGAAAATCATATGTCTTTGGCGGCTCAATAGATGCAAAAAGTTGCAAGAGGCAAGGAGTACGCTTGATTCAAAAATTTGCTAATAATTGTTTTATTTTTCTTCAAAAAGAATACAATAGTACTTAACCCTCCTCCCCATCCCCCTTCTTTCTCAGCCGACATATGTTAACAATTTTTTAACAAGGAAGTAAGTTTACAGGACCTTTGTTTACCATGCGTGCATTAGAAGATTTTGTTCTGGTAAAGGGGTACCGTTATTATTATTCTTCCACTCGTGATTACCACTAGTTCATACTACTGCAAAAGCTACCACAAATTACAGATTTCACGACTGATTTAAATATTTTTCAATACACTCAGCCCCTTAAACCACACCATTCCAGGGTCACAAAATAACTTGGAAGATAGTTACTATCTTCTAAATATAATCTCACATGTAAATCATAGTTAAAAAAATCAATGCCTTAGATTCAAAAGCTTGGTTGACTGGCCAAATGGCAGGAAAACAAGATTCTACGATTAATCATCACTATCACATGCATGGATATAACATACCTACGCCCTATCTGATTTGGCCAATGTTTATAGAATGTTCCCCTTTTGGCGTCATGCACGCAAGCGCTTGAAAGACATGTGCCTAAGTACATATCCTATTTAGAGATGTTCATCATCATTATTACAATTCAAATCAATGAACAAATAATAATAATTTTACGAGCTTTTAGCAATCTTTGTCATTTCTTCATTGATCTATCAAATCTACGGAATGTAATTTTGTTTATATCGAAAATGTATTTACGACAATATGTTGCCTATATTCCCTATACTAATAGTCTGTTGGAAATCCTAATTTAAGGATCATTATAATATTACACCAGTAACTCTAGTTTTTAATCTCCAATTGAGTGTCATTAATGTTAACTTACAATGAATGTTTTTTAACAGCATTACAGCGTAACAAATATTTCACAGCCACTAATATCATGACATGCTTGATATTTATAACAATCGTCACACCAAAAAAAAGATTTCGCTGGTAAACTGGTAAAGGAATCTAGCTATTTAATCTGTATTTTCTAAAAATGAAGATGGAAAACTTGTCCAAACCCATGGCTTGTTTGGGAAGTTCCTTCACCTATCTGTTTTGTTCCAAGTGGCACATGAGGCCTCCACACAATGTTCCCACTCAGTCCTGCAGGCTGCAGCAATTTTGTCTTGTTTCTTTAAATGGTTCTCCTCCAATTCGTTTTGGATCTCCCTAATGCCATTTGTTGACCTGTTCGATGATGTTTCTTAATATGAAGCATTGTTCAGGTGTTTCTTCATCTTTTGGGAACCCTGCTTGTTCTTTACCCAGTTTGTTATCTGTTCCTTATTTAATCCCGTCGACAGGAGTGGATCCAGAGGGACCGGGGAGGGAGGGGGGGGGGAACAATTTTCGCGATGATTCTTATTTTTACCATGAGATAATTATTAATCACGATTTACGTACATTTTCTTCGATTTTGGGAATTTTCATTCAATGTTTGGGAAATCTCTTTCAATCGTTGAGAAATTTCTTTCTGTTTTGTGCAATTTTCGGAAAATTTCCTTCATTTTGGGGAAATTTTCCTTGAATTTTCGATAATTTTTTTTCAATTTTCGGTTAATTTCCTTCAATGTTTTGGAAATGTCTTTTAATTTTGGACAATTTCCTTAAAGGCCAGTTGTCATCTTTAACGTACGAGGTAAATGAAATTCAAATCATGTGCTTTAATTGGTCGAAGCACAATGATACAGTGTGGTACAATGGTACAGTGTGTACAGCATTAATAGGCCAATCAGTATCGTTTTGGAATAAATTGTACGCCGCCTCAGTTTAATCACGATATAATTTTTCTTCAATATTTGGTCAATTTTGTTTAATTTCCTTTAATGGGAAATTTCTTTCAATTTTTTGAAAATTTTTCAATATTTGGGATATCTCTGTTTTAATTTTTGAGAAATTTCATTCACGTCTCATTTTCTACAATTTTCGGAAAATTTATTTCATGTTGGGGGCAATTTTTCTTAGATTTTCGGTAATTTTCATCAATTATCTGGAAAGTTTGCCACATTTTGCCAAACTTTTTAATGATTTTTCTTCAATTTTCTTCAATTTTTTGTTAATAATTTTCAAATTTTCTTGATCGAAAAAAAACCTTTCAGAGAAAACCTCTCTCTGCTTCCGCTTATAAGACCATGCAACCTTGTTCCAATATGTTCCATTAACCATGTCAAAACTGCTCATGAAACACGTTATCACTTTAACCCCCGTTTGGTTTGACTTGCCCACCCCCCCCCGCCCTCCGCCCTTCTTCCCTTCCCCACCTCTCCGTGCATTTTATCCTGGTTCGGCCTTTGCCAGTCGATAATGATTCTTCCTAATATCTTACTAGCGATGGGTAATAGGGTTATGCCACTCCAGGTTTGGCATTCTTTTAGTAGTTTGAGAAGTTTTTATCACATTTAACGATCAAGTTAAGACTTCATCCTTCGAGGAGACATGCGATCTGAGACAATCCTTATTTCGTATGATAGAAGATTACAATCTAAGCCAACCATAACCAGAGACGCTTGTCAAAAATTACAGCCCATTTTCCTTCTGAATATTATTTATAAGGTAGTTTTTGCTTCTATTGCGGGGAGAGTTAAACCTAATTTAAGCGATGATCAAAAAGGTTTCATAAAAAAAAATATTGTTGAAAATATCAGGATACTGTATGATATCATATAATTTGTTATACAATTTCTATATAGGTCGCTTGTTATAGAAATCCGTCTTGTTTCGACCATGACAGCGGGGCATTATATCCGTGTGATGCCAAGCGATAGTGCTCAGGTGATAATGTATTCCGCGCAGACTGGCTCATTTAATTATATGTATAATTACACAAATAATATTATTATATTACATTATAATTATATGTATGAAATATATGTAAAATGTATACACAAGTAGTCAGGGGCACTATGTTATTTCGCTAAATGTTTTTAGAGAGAGGTAAACTTATATATTTTTTGAAAGCTCTTGATGCAAAGAATTCGAAACCAATCTTTGCATTTTGTCACGTGACCTGATGGCGGCCTTTTTTTGATTTCAAAATGGCCGCCACTATTTTCCATATTATGTGTTGATATTTGGGCGATATATGCATACTTTGGAAGAGCTTACAACGCCCAAAAACAGAATTCTAAACTTCCATTTGTTGTTCAATGACCTCTCTCTTTTCCTATTGGCGGTGTAAACTGGGGTGGGTAGGGCGTTTCTTGTGTTGAATTATCTAAAAATACCCTCTGCCCCCCAAAAATATCGTCTAAGCAAAATGACATTGGCTTATGAGGTTTTTAGGGAGTTAGCATCCCTTACATATACACTAGGAGAAGTGTCAATGGAGTGTATAGTGAGGCGCAGGGAGAGTCGGGTTTTAGTCTGGTCCTTATTCGCAATCTTGGAAAAACCCCACTTCAGTCATTTTCTTCCAATAGTTGAAGTAAGCTGTTACCCTGACTAATATGATATGGTTTGAATTGAGTTAAGTTGATGGCCACCCTCTTGAACGAAGGAAGTGGTGTATGCACGGGTTTGGATGGGGTGGGGTGGTGAGGCGAGATAAAGAAAGATTAAAGTGGGAGGGTATTCCGGCCTTCGTTTTAAATATTGACAGGTATATTTATATTTTAAGGAACAATTGCTGCTACTGTACTAGACAACTCCAGCGCCAACAGAAAAACGGAGCGGAGAACACCTTTAATCACTAGGGAATTGTCCAGATAAAACATCAGCCTTTCAGCCTTGAGCAATACCAGGTTCCAAGATTGTTTTACGACCGAGACAAGCCTAGTGAGCAAGCTTGATAGTCTACGAAAGGTCAGTTTTAATGACCGACTTGTGACAGTTTGTCTCCCGCTTGCCAGATAGAGACACGCTACAACCATCAGCGATTAGGCTCCCACAATGACAAATCCTAATGACGTGAGGAAATGTTTTATAAAGACCTTGGCAACCTGATTTTTTAACTATAAAATCATGTTTTTTACAGTTTTTTTAAGGTCCACCACTATTCAATATAATCATTTAACAAGCTTTTTGACTGTTAGTATTGAAACTGTGGTATCAATATCTAAATATTTAGCTAAAGAAATCAAACAAAACAGAAAATAGGAAAAAATATGGCGGCAAATTTTGAAATCCAAAATGGTTATCGAATTCACTGCATCATAAGCTTTCCGAAAATGTATAGTTTTACAAATCTCCAAAAAAATTAAGCGAACATTTTTTTTTTCACCACAGTGCTCCTGACTAATTGTAGGCTATAGCTTTTACCAATGAATGGCAAATGTGGACTATTCTATTTATGCATCCCAGTAATTCTTAAGCTTTGCAAAGTGCGCAATACTCCGAAATATCTATGCAGTAAAGTCCAAGAGACAGACAGGTTCGTTGGTACTATTTTGCGGGGAAAATTGTCACTATTCTACCTTTAACGGACTACCTAGAGGATTTTTTGTTGTTGGTATGACAGATTTTCGTAAGTGGTAGCTTTACCATTTAAAAACAAAAATGGTGTCCAAAAGGGGGCCCAAAATGGTAAAATTACAGAAAAATCCTAATAACATCAAAATGTGCCTTGAAATCGTCAATCGATTTACATCTAATATTTAATGAAAGTTATTTACACCATTTGTAGCAACTTAATGCAATGCATTGGTATTCAAAAATAACAATGGAAATTGCTTACTTAAAGGCTGTCACCCTTTTTAGCGACTTTTACAAACGGCGTGGTGAACATATGAAAATGTCATAAGAATATTTTAAAGTAATCCATCGAGTCTGAAAGTTTCACAGATTTCTATCTTGTAGTTAAACATAAGAAAAATGTCAAAACTTGAGTTTCCATTAGTGAACCAATCTTAGGCGAAATTTGAATATCTTTATGGATTCTTTTTTATGTTTATATTTACTTAGCATTTTTATAATATAAGGTTTAAGTCACATTCTCTTATCTTCATGATCTTATCTGTTTCGTGAAGTCGCGAAAATTTTACAGGCATGCATATATCGTGTAGTACGTTGTTATGAATTAACATTTACTAGAAAAACAGCAAATTCATATAAAATATGATATTTCGAGAGGCAAGTTTTTCTCTACGACTTGTATACTTGTCATACTGTCATAACGTTATTCAGAATATATCCCTTTAAAATATTTTACATGCATATGGAGGAGCAGGTTTCCCATAGGGGCATCAAGTTTAATTTTCGATCTTTGTAAACTGGGCCTTTAACCTTTTTTATTTAATATATTCATGCATGTAAAATTCTCTATGATATTCAAAACCATTTTCGGATTATTAAACTGTTAAAACTAATTCAAGCTGAAGAGATTCCCAAATTTTGTTGCCATGTGGTGATATAATGGAATGGAAAACTTTCTTACGATCAATTAAGGGTTTGAAATATGTTCACATTCTGACATTCAATGTCCTAAATGAAGAATCCGACATGACCAATTGCTCCCGCCACACTCCCCAAAAACTGTGTTCCAAATGTAGAAGTCACAAGTCGCTAATAGTCAAATATCAAATGTAAACATGATTTAATATGAAAAGAATTTGCTTAATAATATATTCAGAAATATAACAATTCAACACTTTTTGATCGAAAACTAGGCTATGTTCCCCATTCTGGATAAGTCACAAGGCGCTGATAGAATTTGAAAAGTCAAATATGAAATGTAAAAATGATTTATCATGAAAACCTTTTGTTCAATATGCCTATTCAGGATTATAACAATTCAACACTTTTTGAAAGATGTAGTATGGTGTCGTATTCGCTATAACGGGGACCACTTCGGAGCATTTTGAAAGTGTGCATGCAGTGAATGTGGATGCTGAACATGTGCATGATGTATCATACACACAATTCTGGGGCAGGTGTCTATTGCATGCGGTTACAAATGTGGGGGACCAGGGGAGAAGCTGCACAATAGCTGAATAGCGAAGGCTTGGGGCATATATAGTCTGTTTCTGAGACCGGCTCAAGTGGGAAATGGTGTTCACTTTATATATAAATGTGATTCTTTAGTGACTGTTTTCCGCTGAATACATGCACGGGTAAATTCTAAAGTGTGACCAAAGTACCCCCACACGGCCACTTGGGGGTGGGGTCCCAATTTACAATATGGCTAAACATGAACCAACTTAAGTAATTATGGTGTCTACTTATAGGTGTTATGAATGCACCAATTTATAAAAAAAAAGAAAAATCATTTTTGAAATGCATTTTTTGCATATTTTTGAATGTCTTGGTGCCTATTTGTATGTTTTTGGGTGTAACAACTTTAAAGAAAAGTGACTTTAAAAATCCGAATGGCCGCCTTGTGAGTCAACCCGTCTCAAATGTATTCCATTTTTTCGATGAAAATACAGCATAATAGAATACCCGTTCATACGAAATACGAAGCCCTTTATAAATTCCTGGCTATAAAGGGAGGGAGGGGGGGGGGGGAGTATTGCATACTAAAAGTGGTAAGTGTGTGCAGCCCACCAACCAAAAAACATAATCGCACAGTATGACAGATTTCTTGGTAACTGCAGTATAGAATTAAACAATTTTGATACCCGCAGTATAAAAGAAGGCAATTTTAATACATGCAGTATGAGTATTCAATAAAAATATTATAAAAATGGACCAGCAGTACAAAATTAACACAGTAAAACCTGTGACTTCAATATTCTCGTGTGTTGTAAATGTTCCTATTAATAGGTATGATTCCGGACTGTATAATATAGACTAATTTTTTTGGCATTGCCTACAATCAACGTAATCCTACACAGTACTTAAAGGCGGTACTGATTGCCAAAATGTTGGTCTTTTCAGTAGCTCAAGAAAACATGACCAATTTACGAAAATAAAGTATTATCCACCATGACAGGAAGCATTTGCGGGGTCATTTAACAATTATGATAGATTTGTTGCATAAAATTAACCAACATTGTTTACTATATGGGCAGCCAATCTGGATTTATACGATTAGACGTTGTCTCGCGCTTCATTATTTGGCGCCAAATTTATTGCATATTAACCCATTTGAAATCATGTATGTTGTTCCTTAGACAAACTGTTAATGGAATTTATGCAAATGAGGCATAACTCACCTGCTCGATGTTATAACTGAAACAAATATCTTTATGTTTCCCACATCAGAAAACCCTTCAAAATCATGTCAGTATGCTATGTAGCTTATATTGTCCATTTATGCAAATAAGCTGCATTTTCGCAGGTAAAGATGCTGCTGATTATATACTATGGGGAAGCCATTTTGAATTTGTGCATATTACCTGCTCGACATTTAGGGTATGTTACCTGCCATTTTGAATTTGTGCATATTACCTGCTCGACATTTAGGGTATGTTACGTGTTTCCCACATCAGAAAGCCTTGTCAATACTTTGTTGATAAACTATTGAAATTTTCCATTTTGTAAATTGGTGACCCCAGCGTGACACAGGCATCGCAATCCGCGTGCCCCATGTAGTTTGGAGTCGAGAGAGTAAGTGCGAAAATTTGGTGTTTTAATCTAGCATGTCACGATTTCACCTAAATTTGGGCATACAGACATATAGGCAACAGGACTATATAGTAGTAAAGAATTGACATATACGGTCTTGGAGTTATGCGTCCCCTCAAACATCAATTGACAAATCTTAACATTTGATCAGTCATAGCCTCCAAACCTGCATTTTAACTATTTTAAACCTGTTTTACCCAGACCTCGAAACTAATTCAGCATAAAATACACTTTAAAGCCTCTACAGGTCGGCCTACATTATGTTGTCCATAGGAGAAATGACACTTTTTGAATAAAAATGAAACTGAGTTTTTCGTCAAAAAATGTTGTATTCATTTTCTATTTATTGTGTAATCAAAACAGCCTTCCCCACACACCAATTTTTTTATAATATATATATGAATTTGAAGGCCCTATCAACTCGGCATTTTGGGGTTTGGAGGCTAAAAAATCCTCGAAAACCGTTCTACTTGCAACATTAGGGAGCTTTAGATTTCACGACGCGGAGAAGTGAGACGGGGAAGTTAACCGACAGTGTACGTCGTCGAACTGACTTACCCGTCCTGTTTGTTTTGCACTTTATATTTTTACGACGGGGAATATGACAGTCATGTGACCAGTCATGCGATTACCCTCGGCGACATATCTAAGTAGGCTAGCGATTTTCGATCGTAGCAGACGACGCTCCAATTATAAGTACAACTTTTGGAAGAATGGCGAACCTTCATCGAGTGTGTGAAGCAAAAGGGAACAGTTACGATTGGATCAACTTCTTCGCAAGTGGCCCGAAGTTCATACCCTATATGATAAACATATGTAAAATTTCCTAATGTACCAGTAGAACGTAAATTACCTGAGCGCCGATGAAAATGCAAATACTTCATGAATCTTTACTGTAAACTTTAATTTTCACAAATTGAAAATTAACACATACAAAATTTAGGTCAAATTTTCATTTGATGAGCATAAAAACGGCTGAACGGTAGCAATTGGTCAGTTATCTTAAAAACGCAGATTGGTATGACAACATGACGTCACACGCTATCCCAAGTTGCCGTTTTCAGCACAACGTGAAAATACCCTGACAACCGGTGTAGAGCTTCAGAGATAACGAGAAGGTGAAGTAGTCGCATGCGCAGAACGTCAAACGTGACGTCATTTCGTTGTAGAGAGGTCCTCGTCGTGAAATCTAAAGCTCTCTATTTAGCCTAATCGCACGAGCGTAACCTTAAAAAAAAAAGAAAACCTTTGGATACTCCCACAAAAAGGGGCAGATGCCAAGCAAAAGCTACCATTTTTTCAGGTCATACAAACATCAGAAGTTCAGACATCATGCTTATACAAAAATGCATAAAGAAACTTGCTCCCCAAAAAAAAAAAAAAAAAAAAATGCTATCGAAAATCACTTTTGTGGTGTTTGGCTCATGGACTAGTATACCTTTGCTTTAGATTAACTGTTTTTGTCATAATGAATTACGTCATGTAACAAAATAACAAGTTTGAATTTAAACCAAAAACAAGCAAGTTATTCGTGTTTGAATTCGACAAATGGCGGCTGCCATTTTGTTCAACTCTGTATTGAAATCTTGTGCATGATGACTCGGACACTCTCTCCACATAAGGATTGTCATGATTTTTTTGGACAAATTTTATTATCTTTCTGAGGAGATCAGCCCTCCATTCTTCGTGCCTCAAGGCAGTTGTGCAGGCCCGGTTCTGTACAATCTTTACGCACTCACTGTACAAAATTACACCAGTTTAAATATATAACATGCTAGAGAGATAGCTCTCATGGGATACGCTGACGACCATTCATATTATTGCGCTTTCGCAGCAAACAGCTTTCTGGATTATGTGCAGCATTGCATTGATGCTTTAAACGAACATGCTATTCTTGTTTCAACCTGGATGAATGAAAACAGACTAAAACTGAATAATAGTAAAACTGAATACATACAATTTGGTAGCAAGATCCAATTAGATCAATGTAGGCTTAATGGTATCAATATCAATAATGTCCACGTCGATGGTAGTCAGTGTATTAAGTATCTTGGAGTTTGGTTGGACAATCAACTAACATTTGAAAGACACCTTAATGAAAAGTGTGAAACTGCTATGTATATGCTACATCCCCTAAGGTCATTACACAGTCATATAATCAATCAGTCCCTTCACCACTTGGTACTTTTTCTTGTTATTTCTAAGCTTGACTATTGTAGTATATTATTCTATGGCTAGCCAAGTACGTCAATAACTAAATTACAAAGGGTTCAAAATTTTGCAGCGAGATTGATTTTAGGGAAGAAGAGATATGATAGTGCTTCAGGATGCTTGAAGTCCTTACATTGGTTGCCAGTCTGCCAGTAAGGTCTAGAATTGTATTTCAGTTGCTATGCATGTCTTTCAAGTGTATAATTGGATTAGCTCCAACCTACTTCACAAGTTAAGTTTTCATGTAAATCAAAGGAATCATTCACTGAGATCATCTCATTTTTGGACATTCGAAATACCAGAAACTTACAGATAAATCTTTGGGGATCGTGTATTTTATGTGGCTGGGCCAAAAGAATGGAACAGATTGCCGGCCGAGATGAAATGTAAACCTCTTTTCTCTTTTTCAAGATGAAACTTAAAACTCACTTTTTTCAATTAGCATTTAAATGATTACTCTGCTTGACTTTTTGTTTTTTCTTTTGATTGTAAAGTGCCGCTGATTATAGTCAGTACTGTAGAAGT
>JAIGNY010004564.1:295000-357500 GCA_020152595.1 Chiridota heheva | reverse complement strand
CTTCCTCTTCTCATACATAGTTATGGTGTACAAGCTACTGGATCAAAACGCTAGAGTTGGTGACGCTTTCTTACGAGCAGTGGACGGTGACTTTCAACAAGCCGTGAATGTACTGATAGAACATGCAGGAGGAAAGGTACTGTCAATACATGAATAACCTTAAAGAACTACTATCCAATCGATTGCCCAGGTTGCAAACGTTTTCACGTTGCCATCCTCGTAAGGATGTTGAAACATTACGCTAAATATTTATTTCTGAAGACAATAACTTATCAAGAGGAACATAAGGTGAATGTATTTTCAAGAACGTTTCAGTATGTATTGGAAACACACACATTCCATTGCAAAAACATTGCAATAAAAAACAAATTATACAGATAGTGTGCTTGAAATAAGAAGAGTAATGCAGCCACTGTTTAATTGTATCACAAAGCTAATCTATGATCACAACATTAAGGGTTAAGTGTTTAAGAAAGAAGTACAATGAAAGCCAGGTCGCGGACATTCTCACAAAGTTCGACTAATTGATACCAAATCTATAAGACGGAAACTGATATGATATACAATATTTTTACAGGAACTTTAGAAAAATAAATTGGAATCCTCGATAAATACCATTCATGATTGATGGAAAACCCAAAATCTTCCTAGAGTGTCTTATTCTCAAAGTTGAATGAACTATCCATATCTGCATAATCTCGTTAAACTCTTTCAATGTCTTAAGTAAACCAATATAAGTACCGAAAAAAGCATCATACAGATTTTACACGGAGATTTTACACGGAGATTTTACACGGAGATTTTATACGGAGATTTACACGGAGATTTTACACGGAGATTTTACACGGAGATTTTACACGGAGATTTTACACAGAGATTTTACACGGAGATTTTACACGGAGATTTTACATGGAGATTTTACAAGATATACAAGTCGAGTAAAGCTTATGCACCATACTACCTCACTTTCAAGTACTTTTTTTTAAGAGAAATTGAGCGAATCATTTATACATCACATGTACCACTGATTGAACGATAACATATTTTGAATAGCATAGCTGCATTTCAAATTACTACCATTGAGTTGTAGCGACTATTCTAAATGTTTCAAACAGGAGTAATAACAATTCATAACAAGCTTCATTTCAAATTGCAACTGTAACTGTACACTGACTGACTGAAAGATCTAAATTGCAGATAGGGGATACATCAATCAAAAATCACATACAAAAGAAACAATGCTTTGATATAAAAATACGCATACTTATATTTTGCGACACCCGAATTATGAAAGATTCGGCAAGATATGTTTCGAAAGAAGCGTTTTAAAACAAGATTGCAGAATAGTTCAGCTTGGTGAGGTATCAGTTATCAACCCCAATGTTTGATATAATTGCAACTTTTAATACAATTAAAAGCAGATTTATATTATTTTCTGTAATAATACTCATTGCCTCATCATCATGAATCTCGCACTAAATGTTCGGTCTTCATACCCGCAGAATCGTGGATTTCTGCGGGTGCTATTTTTAGACTCCAGCCCTACGCAAGTATCTAATACCACCACGCCCATCATTAAATCTAAGCAATCAGGAATTAATTGGATTTTGGAGGATGATTAAATCATGGCGTTGGTAGTATTTGCCTAGGTGTATCGTTTGCACACCGATAATGAAAGAAATGGACTAGAAATTAGTAGCCTGAGTTATTCGTCATTGAACTGCGCCGGAACCCTACACACACTTTCATTTTAGTTGATATGTTTTGACTTTGCTTGATCGTACCAATTCATTCTTGCTCGTTATTGGCAAAGCAGCCCGGGAGGAGGGGGTGTGGGGGCGGGGGGCACCTCATACTTAAAGTGGTAGAGGTGGGCAGCCCACCAACCGAGACACATACCCGCAGTATGACATACTTTTTGGTAACTGCAGTATGAAATTATACAATTTTGATACACGCAGTATGAAAGAAGGCAATTTTGATACCTGCAGTATGAGTATTCAACAAAAATATTGTAAAAATGGACCAGCTGTACAGAATTACCACAGTACAACCTCATTTTTTGGGACCTGCACTACGAAAATGATGAAAAAGACAATTCATTAGTTGTTGTGAGCCTTAAAATTTCAAACAGTCAGACCCGACCTGATATATAAGCAGGTCGGGTCAAACTTCTCCCCTTGATTTTCTTTATCCTGAAAACCACAAGTAATTAGGATCAAATTTCCCTCATCAATGGCTTCATTGTTCTAGTTCTCATGTTTGTCCAAGTTTGTTGTGGAAGTGGGTGTCGAGTATCATATTAGCAATGGATGAAGTCCTTGTGTGGTTGAGTGGTTATTTTAATCAAGATAAGTGGTCATCTTAATTAAGATAAGTGGTCATTTTGATTAAGATAAGTGTTCTCATTATTTGCTACATTAAGTTTGTGGTTATGATTTGCTGGAACAAATTTTTAAGGAGAAAGACAAGTCATGTCTTTTTACTTAAATATTTATTTATTTATGTTTTAAAATAAAATCTTTTTTTTTTTTTTTTTTTTTTTTTTTTTTAATAGTAAAAAAAGACACCTGCACTACGAAAATGGTGTAAAAAGGCACCTGCTCAAGGACACACACACACACACACACATATGTATATATATATATATATATATATATATATATATATATATATATATATATATATATATATATATATATATATATATATATATATATATATATATATATATATATATATATATATATATATATATATATATATATATATATATATATATATATATATGTATACATATATATATATATATATATATATATATATATATATATATATATATATATATATATATATATATATATATTTATATATATATATATATATATATATATATATTTATATATATATATATATATATATATATATATATATATATATACATTTATATATATATATATATATATATATATATATATATATATATATATATATATATATATACATATATATATATATATATATATATATATATATATATATATATATATATATATATATATATATATATATATACATATATATATATATGTATACATATATTTACATGACTAAATATATATTATATTTATAATATATATATATATATATACATATATATATATATATATATATATATATATATATATATATATATATATATATATATATATATATATATATATATATATATATATATACATATATATATATATATATATATATATATATATATATATATATATATATATATATATATATATATATATATATATATATATATATATATATATATATATGTATATATACCTCACATAGGAAGTGTCCCCATCCCCTCTTGAAAGCACCCTAAAGCTAATCGAAAATATATACCACAAGTGCAATAAAGAGTGACTGACCCCATAACAAAACATTAAAGTAAACACTATTTCAAGAAGAAGATTGTTTTACACAACGTTTCATTTTTACGTGGATGGCAAAACGACAGTAAGGTAAAGCCTGTTGAATAATATCCAATCAACCCAGCACATAACGTTCCGTCTCTACAAACACGTCACTTGACGCAACTTCAATTCAAAATGTAATCAGATATGCGGTGATTGATATTATGCTCATAAGTATTATGATTATTCTGATACATATGAAACTGATGTCAAATTTAACTTCATCTTTATACCGAAATTTACTTTCGTGGAATAGATAAATACTCCCTTACTTGCCTGAAATGGTATTTAGAGACCCAATTTCAAACATTTGAAATTGTGCAAAGTCTAATTACTGCTAAATCAACAACAAAATCTTAACTTTAACTGTAAAACATCTATAACTTTCAAAGGCCCGTTTCAAAAACCTTTAAAATCAGACATCGCAAACGATACACATGTCCTCGCCGCTAATAACATTCTTTCAGCCTCTGTCACACCTTATATCCCACCCTTTGTTTTACATATCACGCCATGCTACTTCCCGCCCTACAGGAAATCCCACATGAAATCCAGATACCATTCCACAACATGACTTGTATGCCATCACACCTGCAATTAAGATGACATTCCACCATGTATGCCTTGCCACCCTGTTCCATATACCATGCCACCCGGTCCCATACACCATGCCACCCTGTCCCATACATCATGCCACCCTGTCCAACATGCATCCCTCCCTGTCGAACATGTCATCCATCCCTGTTCCATATACCACGCCACGTTGTCTCACATCCCATCCCTCTGTGTACAATGTGCAATCCTACCCTGTCCCACGTACCATCCTTCCATGTACCACGTACCATCCCACCCTGTCATACAGACCATTTCATCCAATCCCACATGCTATCTCACCCTGTCCCATATGCCATCCCACCTGATATCCAGACGACATGCCATACTCTCTCACATGTCATTACACTCTCGTCCCCCGTGCTATCCCACCTTGTCCCACATGCCTTCCCAACCTGTCATAAATGCCATGACATTACCTTGTTTCACATGATCTCTTGTTCCGTTGTTCAGTTGTTAGAGATGGCTGCTTTTAAACATTCAACAACATTTATAACATACAGTATATATCCTCTTCAAAAAGTTGTATTGCTCTTCTTGTGTGTTATTGTTGCTTATGCGGCAGCGCAATAATGTTTTCAAAGGGCCTCACCAGGAAATTTTACCGAACAAATTTCAATACTAATATCTGCACTGCATGACTTCAATGTTTAACCAGGGAAGTACCTACCAGCTGTCCAGGAAGTTACCAGTTGGCACTTGGAATTGAATTCGGTATTACAGCGATAGACAATAAATCATGTACAGGTATTTTCACTTGACAGACAATACTCCAGAGAATCAAAGGTGTGTACTAATAATAATGTCATAAACCACTTTACAGGATACTGTTGCATGACTGCTTTGCGAAAGGCCATCATTCCACCTTTACTATTGCGATGATCGACTGATGCAAGAAATTCGTGGGCAAAGTTTTGTTGCTTTATTACAGTATTATAACTTTTTCGATTGTATACTGTTTTTAACATTCTATATATAGTTGGCATCGTCATATCAATGGTCAAATTGTATTTGTCCAATACTATGCTTTCCATTTATACTGTCTGCCTGTTAGACGACAACAGCACAGCACGGATAACAGCTTTTTGTTGTGAAAAACAAGACTCAAAGTAATACCAGGTTAATTTTCTTGCAAAACAACACTCTCTTTTAAGATGCTTACATAAGTATTGATTCCATCAAACATAATTTATGAATAGAAACTTTCAGATGACTGCATGTACCCACTGTGTAGGCCTATATCTCATCTGTTGACAGCTTTCAGCAGTTCAGAATTACGTGACACTTATACAACCAGACAACAAAAAATGGAAATGATATAAGTCCTTATAACAGTATAAATGGATGCTGAATGGTGCAGTGCCTTTTTAAGAAATTGAAGGGGAGGGGGTGCAAAGGGAAGTTTTCGATACATTTTTAACCAATAATATCCACCTCCTCCCGATACCGAATTACTTAGTTTAGTAAAACTTAATATAGTTTTTTGTCTTTTTCTTTACTCTATCTGTCGATAGGTCTCTTGTAACGGTGAATTCTCAAAAACAGGCTTATACCCGCCTCAAAATAAATGTTGAGCTACTACATCATTGACGTTCTAGTTTCTTTTTAGTTAAGTTTCCAAGTTTTAGATAGTCTCTTGTAAATGTGCCTCGTCAGCTTGTTGATGTGTTTTCATTTTTGCATCAATTTATAGGGCCTGGTACCTTGGGGATAGATTTAATTTAACAGAAAGAAAGAACAAAACGAAAGTGGACAGGGGTGTAGGATTTTCCTCTCGGGGGTGGGGGACAGATGAGGGTGGGCAGGACACGACAAAAATTTCCTTTACAAGTGGAAAATTGTGCTAAATTAACTTTTCTATAATAACCTTCAAGTTGCTATTATTCGGGAAATCTCAAATTTTCGGGAAATATCCTTCAATTTTGTGAATTTTTTTTTTTCGTTTTTGGAACATTTTCAACACTTTTTTGGAAATTTTCAACCATTTTCGGGAATTTGTTGTACAAATAAATTTGTTTGTGTATATTAGGGACCAAATTGGGACCATTCTGGGGGCGAAAAAGCTCAACTTGGGGTCACTTTGTTGAGTGAGGGCTACAGCCCCTAGTTATTCTTTAAAAAAGGCCCTGAAAGGGTTGGATTTTACACTTGACGTGCAAACAATATCACTTCATTCATGATATAATAATGTTACAGTTTAAACTGTTGAAGGCAACGACCATGCAACCAGTTAAACCATAGCCCTTTAAAAAAAAAGCTACAGTGGGGGAAAAACATGCAGCTGAAGGTCTATATTCTCCCGTAGGACCACAGTGGCGTATTCAGGTGGGAAACTTTTCACTACCCCCTCCCTCCCCCTCCCCTCAGAGAAGTTTCATAAGTGAAATGTAAGTAGCAAACTCTAAATATTTGGGGGGAAACTGTAATATTAAAAAACTGTCAAAAGTGCCCGTTTTTGAAAATGAAAAGTTCCCCTCAATTACTGCAGCGTCCCTTTTGCCCCGAGCTCCAATTCCGAGACCCCCATTAGTAGTGTCAGAATTGTTTAACATAAATTTCTTTCGCAATATAAAGTGACCCGAATTTTGTTTATCATCTCTTAATTCTATGACATTTATATCATCTCAAGATAATACCAGGGCTATATCAACAGTAATCAGGTAATGACACTATTTGGGCTCAATCTTGACCAAAAAGAACTAGCCTAGGCCTAGTACGAATCTTCACACTCGAACTCCTTCGCTCTGAATCTCTAATATGATGTCGACTTTAGTGTAAAACGATTTATTAAGTCAAATCCGTTTTAAGTCAAAATCCGATTGAACTTAGCCACATGCACTTCCTTTCGACGTAAATCTTTTGTTTTTCTGTTTTGCTTGGCAGATAACTTCCTTCAATTTTAAACCCGATAAAAAAATTAAAAATTTATCTCGATTATAGGCCTATCTGAACGATTAAAACAGCTGAAGATTGCAAAAATAAACCATTTTGAAGAATATACGTTTTAAAACTTGAGAAAAATGCAGCGTATGAAACTGTTCGCACTCAGTGAAGGCCTGCATACGAATAAGGAGGGGGGGGGGGTGGTTTGCGGGGTGACGGGCTTCAGCCCACAATAATTTTGGTGAACAGTGTTATTACCTTACTCAACCTAATTAGCCCCCAATATTGTGTTCACATGTCACCTGACGTCATTAGCCCCTCCCCGGCCCAATATTTTCAACGTTCCGTCGCCACTTTTTTTAGAATACGCAACAAGACAATTTAAACCAAATTTGAAACAAAAACAATTCATAAAATGATTTTGATTATTCATTGAACTTCTTAATTGTAGCTTTGCTGATGTAAGGGCGCGAATCTTTCAAGAGCATTAAAAGGATGCTTTCTTCATTTAGTGACGGTATATTTAAACAATCCCATATAGTAGGAAAACTGAACAAAACGGATTTGAGGTATCAAAATCTGTTTTCTCTTGTCGTCTTGTGCATCCAAAATATCTAGTTTGGTTTGTTTCCAACGACACTTTACTGAGAATTCCTGCTAAAATTGAACCTTCCCTTAATTTCATCATTATCCATTATGCAATGTCATTACTCTCTAGATTAGCGAAAGTGGCGTAACCTGAAACTCCATGGGCCGAAAGTGGCCACAAAACTTATTGTTTTATCTCCAGACTTAACCTACCTTACATGCCATTGGGAGCATCTTGAACTTAGTAAAAACCGAAAACTTTCAAGAGCATCATATATTTAATTCGTAATAAAGCTTCAAGTTCAAAACACGTCTTTTTTTCTTTCTAACTCCAAAGACTATGCATTTTAACCCAGCAAACACAAAATGTTTTCACAAAAACATTTTGCTTGAGCAAAAGTAACAGGCGCAGAGGAAACACTCCGTAGGAAATTCTTATACAGTCAATAGAAGAAAAGGAACGAAACATTTTCCTCCCGGCAAACACATACGTTTTCACAACATTTAGTGTCATAATGTTTTCACAACATTTTGTGTTATGTTTTACAATATCAAAATGTGCCATCGTAGAGACATTGATATAACATTTTGCATATTACATTATGCAAAAAATATTTGTATTATGTCATATTTATGTTTAAAAAAACTAATGATGTAATAAGAACATTTTGACGACCACACAAAATAATATTATAACAACATTTTTACAATTTTGAACAAAATATTTTCATGATGTTCAAAAACTCATTGTGTTTACTGGGAACCTCCAAGAATACACTGTTTGAAGCAGGTTGAAAAAAAAAAACGTGGATCTCTCGGGTTTTATTCCACCAGCTGTTTCGAAGGACTTTAGATCTTTCATCTAGTTTCAATTGTATTAATATTAAACATTGATGATGTAACCAACTTTTGGATTTTTATGCATCACCAATGGGCCATTCCATCCCGATCCCATTTCATCGATAGAATGATATTTGTCAATAGTCAGATAATTGATCAATGCAAGTTAATATCTCTCTTCTCAGACCCCACGAGAACAAGATGGAATCTTGAAATGCAGATGTGAAACGAATGATATGCATCCTGACGTAACGCCCATTGTTCGAGCGGCACAAAAGAATAACTTCACTTTAGTTAAGGTAAGTAGCGGTAAAGGGGGGACCTGCCCCCTAAAAATGGCTTGACTTCTGCTAGGTAGGTTCGTTACATGTACATTCTAGCGACGTCACTTCCGTGGCGGTAATTGATTGGTCAATAATTGTTTGAACATTTCGACCAATCAGTAACGGTTGATTGTGTATTTTTTACCTCCACGTTAACACGATATATGGCCTTTAGGTATCACAACTATTTAGACCCACATTGTAAAGTAATTTACATATTAATTAAAAGTATTCATTTCTGGGCAGATCAGTTAATGAATTTTGAAAATTGTCTTTTGTTTTTTAATAATGGCTGATCAAACTGTTAATTTATGCTAAGTTTGTGACGTATGACTAAGCAGTTAGCTAATATTTGTATTTTATTTTTCATATTTCTTTCCTAAATCTCAGTCCCCTGTAATGAAGAGAAAGTCTTTTCCTGCTAGAATTTGTCTGGGGGTATGGTAAAGACTCAATATCGTTTGGTCAGAATTTGCTGCCCTACTTCAAAAACTTAATCATGATTTAATATTTAAACATCATAGTGATCTTATTTGTATCATTTATACCTTTCATCTAATTTAATTTTGAAATTCGGTGCAGAAATTGTTAATTAATGGTCAAGAAGGTTGGGAATATCGGTGTCTTCAAATCTCCGTGCTGTTTGTAATATTCTTATTGATTTAAAGCCGTTCAAAAGAGCAATACTTGTAATAGATAAGTTATGAAATCTTTATTCCAGTTAGTAAACTCCACACAGACATCATATGTGTCTGTTACTTCCGTACTTGTAAATTTTTCATTGCATACTTCACACAACCATAATGCTAATCGTTACGAATGCAATTACTGTGTTTCTACCTTCAACATAAACCAACATTGCTGCCTTATTTTTAAAGTGCATGAGAAGAAAATAATTGAAGTACAAGTAACAGATTTGGATAAAGTTATAGATATGCCCCTTCGTATCGATTGTTATGAAAATGTAATTTTTATATTTAACACTTAGATTTTGTATGACATTGGGCTCCGCATACCGGAAATACACGCGGATCAGTTTGAGACTTCAGCAACGGATAGTCTGCAAAGATCCGTCGGAACGTTAGAAGTATATCGTGGCCTAGCTAGTCCGGCCTATGTCTGTTTCTCTACACCAGATCCCATATCACGTGCATTCAAGATGTGCTCCACATTACGGAAGATAGGTCTTATTGAAGTGGAATTCAAGCTGAGCTACATTGAGTTAGCAGATTGTATGGAGCAGTATGCTGCAGATCTAGTATCTTACGCAAGAAATACCGAGGAGGTAATTTTATAAGATTAATCTCATTTAACACTTGTGAAAAAAAAAAAAAAAAAAAAAAAAAAAAAAAAAAACTTTACGTTTTACCAGGTGAAATCCGCATCGAAATTACAACAATTAAAGCTTCGACGAAGAAAATCACAAAGTAACTGCAAAAGCAAAAGCTTTGACAACACCAAAAGCTTTGACAAAGAAAGCTGGTAGGAAGATCATACAGTTAATTTATGAATAGGTTTTTGTACGTAAGAGTTCATTTTTGTACACATTTTGTGCTGATGTGAATGACTGTCAAATTTGCAGCTCATTTCATCAATAATGATTCATTCTATCAAGCCTTATAATTGATCCTTTCCTAATGTGCCCCAGGTAGTGTCGAGGTACTTGGATGAACACTTTTCCCAGTGGAGCATAAACTATGAAATAAAATTTTTAACACTGTTTAATAGTTGTTGAACATTTTCCAAGGAAATGAATTATTTATTTCAAGTAAAAGCATTTGCAGGGGAAAAAATATGCGAAAATAAGCACCTGTTGAAATATTAATTTCAGTGGGCATATTTTTTTTTGAAATTTAATAATCCCGTTCGGATCGTTGCGTAACGTGTGTTTTATGAATAAAGAATAGACAATTATGTAATACAGTATCGCGGGGTTGCCAATTTGCATGTTTATCACTACATCCCTATTTACAGTCCGTGTAATATTGTACTCCGCTTGTGCAAGAATCATTCCTGTCAGGTTAAGATTGTGAATGTTACTTAAATAATTGTTTGTTTATTATCTTATCATTTGTTTATGCTTTCTTTAAGATTATGACCATTTTGGCCTATCATGGGACTGAGTCTTCAACATCGAGCTCAAATAGTGACGCTAGGTCTCTTGGTTTGTTGCCCACAATCAACAAAGCTATAGCATGTGAACAGAAGAAGGTAGGTAGCCACTACAATGAACTATAGTATTTCTTGCAGCTGCACGGCAAAAGCGTGGTCGTATGTCACGCTGAAGGTTCAATGATTACGTTATCGAAATATTTATAATGGTACTTCTTAAAGATTTGGACTGGCGCAAATTTGAACATAGAATTAACTTGACTTGGATTGGCAACATGCTATTTCTTATCAGTACAAAATAATACGACCCCTGTCATGCTACCACGCTGCCCCATTTCTTTCGATTTCGCTAGCAATAAATCTCAGAGACACCAACCAAAAAAATCATTAAGAAAAAGCTTTAAAAACTCTTTGTTGAATTTGAGCTATCACGCCTGCAGGAAGTAAGTTGTGAAAACCATAAATATAATAAATGCACGTTAGTACCCTTTAGCATGCTTTTTAAAATTTGGATTTCAATCACGCCTGCAGGAAGTAAGTTGTGAAAACCATAAATATAACAGATGCACGTTAGTACGCTTTAGCATGCTTAGAAATGTCTAATGATCCATCCGGTTGTTTGCACATAAAACAGACCCAGTATTTTCAGTATTACATTATTAAAAGACCTTTTCTACGATAAGTTGCTCTTATGAAATATCTTAGATTCATACAATTTGACTTTAATGTCCAGTTGTAAATAAAACCCATATTTTGTTATATGCTGTATCGTTCCGAAGCCATCGTTTCTTGCTCAAAATACAAATTGAAGTCAAACTCTTGTAATTTGTATATAATTTGTTAAATTCTATTCTTCTTCGCTGGAATAGGTATCCATAAATCAGAAAGATAAGTTGCGTCACATAAATTAACTGAACTTCATGCGTCCAAAACCACCACATCGCAATAAAGGATTATTTCAGTCATTAAGCAAACAAGTTTATTTTATAAGAAAGTATGATGAGGACTAAATAACAAACAGAATACTTTAATATCTTATTTCGTAAGGAGATAATTAGGAAGTAGTAAGTTTAATGTAGAAAGTTACTGTATAACTATTTCCCCCTAAACTTTCTTCAGATGGTAAATTATGAATACTCTTACTACATTCTGTTTTACTACTTTCCGGACATAGCCAATAGAAGCCATAAAGCATGTGATCAGGTGATAGGCTATATCAAGACTTTGAGAAATACGAGGATGTTACGTCACAAATGATACCAAACTTCAAACTTAAATATTTCCTTTATGGATTTCGGTTTTTGAATGCTTTTGTCACCACATTGTTTTGTCTGAAGTCCCCTTTTTACTGGACTTGCTTGACCATTGAAATGATCCTTTAAGAGCACTTGATGTCCATCAGGTACTTCATGATTATTATAAAAAACCCTAAGATCGAATAATAAAGTTAAATCATTGCCCAGATTATATGTTCAATATAAGACTGGACTGGATTTCATGCTCCGACCACGGTATAGTTCATGACCGAAGCATGCTCTTGAACCAAAGCAATACATCAACCACCAGAGTAAACTCCACAATTGAAGTTGTTCTCAGCTTTCATTTATTTCATTCTTGCAGTGGTAAACTCGATTTTCTACTGACGGCTTGAATCACTCGATGTTATCGATGAATTCATCAGTTATTTCAATAATTTTGATATAAAGTACGTTCACTATAACATATTGTCTTCAGGTAATTGACGGCTACATGGATGTTTGCTAAATCAATTCTTGTACCCACATCTTTTTTATACCCTTACATGAATTTCCCATGATAAGTGTAAGCTGTCAAATTATAATTCATGCGATACATTTAGTAGCACTTCAAGTTTCTGAAGGTTTATCGCAACTTCAGATCAATATGTCATCCCAAAGAAAATGAAAGACATGGTGCGTATTTTCTGTCTGTGATGGATTTGAAACTGTCCAGATTCGAAAAAATATTCCATAATCCTTCCAGGGTTTCCCCTTTGGATGCACAATTAAGATTTGCAACTTCCCATTAGTAATAACATATTTCGTTGAATCAAAATGTACGAAATAAACAAAACATATAATAAAAGTCTTTCTATTTTGTACAAATGTACTTTGGGGAACTAGTGGCGTTGTGACATCTAATCATTGCCAAAGGTCCACAGACGTGCAAGGCAAGGGAAAATTAGGTTTTGTAAGCAGGCATATTATTATTATCAGATATATTTAGAATTCAGCATGACTTGTGTTGTTCCTTGCAATAAATGACCACTCAGCCACGTAAAAAGTAAATTCCCCTGTGATAGTTTGATACTTTATATCTAATTCCATAACAGCTTGAGATGAACATGAAAACTGTACTACACTTGAGCTTTTGACAAGGGAAATATGATTCTTTTGTTTTTCAGTGTATAAAAGATAAGGAAATAAAGTCAGACCGAGCTGGTTATATTTCAGCTGTTCATTTTGTTTTACAATTTTCTAAAAAGGCATACAAATTTGGTTCAAAAAGTATTTTAGATCTTTGTTACCTTTATAAAAGAAATCAAAGTAAAATTTTCGTTTCATTTAATCAGTTTGTGTTCATAAGACGAAGTAGTGTCGAATACTTAACACATTACACGACTGCACAAGAGACCTTTAAGATAACTGACTATATAAATGATGTGATTGCTCGGACACGACAATGCTTAAAATTTGCCGATTGGGGAGCCCACAAGTTACAAGACTGAATACATCTTAAACATTATATGTAAAATATATGTTATTAAAAAAAAAATAATGTAGCCTATTATATAGCGCATTATCACAAAAAATACCAATGCCGCTTCACAATTTATACCAACCAACGTAAAAAGATTATACATCAATTTTTTTAGATGCTAAGAATACATTTTAAAATGATTAAATGGCAAAAAGCGAGGATTAAAAATAAAACAAGGAAAAGCAAGAAAAAAGACAATATAAAGATTTAAAATATATGTATATATATATATATATATATATATATATATATATATATATATATATATATATATATATATATATATATAATAAATATATACATATATATATATAAATATATATATATATATATATATTATATACATATATATATATATATATATATATATATATATATATATATATATATATATATATATATATTTATATAAATATATATACATATATATATATATATATATATATATATATATATATATATATATATATATATATATATATATATATATATATATATATATATATATATATATATATATATATATATATATATATATATATATATATATATATATATATATATATATATATATATATATATATATATATATATTTATATATATATATATGTAGTGTTCTGAAAATTTTAGAGTAATTCGAATAATTTCCTCATTAATGTTGTTTGTTGTTTACATCCCTGAAATGTTTACGGCCAAATAGAAGCCCTCTACAAAGTGACACTACAAAATGATCTACTTTACCAAATTTTGGAGGAATTTTGTTTTATTTTCAAAAGAATCTCCCTTTTCTGTTCATTATTAATAAGATATAAAAAAAAAAAAGCAATGGATGCGTAACGAAGAGGTAACATTTGTACACATTTGTCTGTCTTTTTTACATGTTTAAAGTTTGTAGCTCAGCCTAATTGTCAACAAGCTGTACGAGCCCAATTCTACCAGCGCCTCCTCTGGCTGAACGACAAGCCTGGCTCTGTGCGCTTGCTGCTTCAGGTTATCATCACTCTTCTGTACCCTTTCTTGAGCATTGTTTACAAACTTGGCTTGTCTGACAAATGTGACGACTTCATAAAGATACCGTAAGTATATGGAAACTGTTCACAATATTCAAATAGTAAAATAGTATTATCTGCGATCGACAGTAGATGTTTAAGTGCACTCACACACACACTCCGGAAACATTGCGTCTATGACATCACCTGTGTAAGCACATGCCTCTATTCTTTTTGTTTAAAAGTTATTAATTTAAAGTCCCACCATTTCAGCATCACATAGTACGACATCCATTCAACGGGTCCTACGTCTTCCGTTTCTCTCCCACCAGCCCACAGTCTCCCTGTGAGGAAAAGCACAACTTACACTACATTAAACAAAAATCTTAAATGCAAATAAGATATACAGTATCGAAAAGAAAGATAAGCAAAAAAGAGATAAATTGAAACAGCGATGTAAACATCTGAGATGACGTAAAATTGTTGAAACATATAAAATGTAACAGGAAATAATTTATTGTAGGAAATTATCTTTGTTATTGTCTTGTATCTTCTTTCCAAAGGATTGTAAAGTTTCTAATGCAGTTTGGATCTGACGTATCGCTGCTTACAGTTGTTTTGTATGAAGTCAGAGACACCTATGGAAAAGAAGATAACATCCGCAGTGTATCGCTTACATACGTGTTCCTGTTTATTTATTCATTGGGTAAGTAAAACGTTTTCAAAAATGTTAAAAGTTGAAAATAAGAGAAACTATAGCCCAAAGCATTATTTTAGTGATCACGAAATTTCATCTAAGAGTATAAAAGAAAACACCTAATTGATGAAGAAAGCATTCAAACATTTATTGAAGATATTGTTCATCTTTTAGGGTAAGGATACATTCAGTATTAAATGTTGGGTCTCATTTATGTATAAACGACTTAGATCATACTGCTCATGACATTGCAGCATCATATTAATCATCAAACATAGCTGATTATAACTGAAAATGTCTAAATTCTAATTACCTATATGACAAGCCGCAGTCAATGTCATGGGCCATATTGCAACACGGATCCCGCCCTGCTTCGTGTGCAAAATGACATTGCCATTGCTTTCAACAATCGTAAAGAGGCCATTGTAGTACTTCTAAGTTTTTCTAGTGCTTTTGACAACCTGGATCATTGTTCTAGCTTAGCTTCTCCTCATGACATAAATGAACATGCACTACGCTGGTTTTCATCCTATTTGCAAAATCTTAGACGGTCAGTTCTTATCAACAATACTAAGCCTGACTTTCACCAGCTGTGGAATAGCGTTCCGCATCAATCTTTTGCTGGGTAATTGTTTTTTACTCTAAGTTCAGAGCCCTCTTCAGGAAATTATGGAATCAAATTTTGACATTGAGACAACACATATCATGGCTCACGCAGTGAATTTTTACATTTAGGCTGGATTATTGTAACTCTTTACTTTTACGGTTAACCGAGTTATGAGCTTTTTACACTCCAACGACTGTAAAATACCTGCATGTCTGTTCAATCGTAAACTGATATTTAAAGTCAGTATATGATTGATCAGTAATGATGAATACAAGCTGCTACAGCTTTGAAATACAATGTTTTCTGAAGGGAAGAATGTTTTGAAATATTTTCTTCACAGCTCTATTTTGTTTCCTCATCTCTCATTTCGGAATGCAAGGTAGACATACCGACCACTGAAAAAATTTTTTAATAAAAAGCTAACATCCTCACTCAAGAAGTATGGTTTCCCGTTTTCAACTAGTCGCATGTGTAATAGGTAAAATCGATATGTCGTGTCTGATAAGTGAATCCGAAATTTCTGTAAACTACAACATTGAGAAAATAATGAGAAACGAAAACAAAGTTTATGATTTGGGTATCCTCAAAGGGTATCTTATTTTTATGTTTTTGTAGCAGAACGGAGAGCATTGAGAAATGTTTGTAGTCCTCATATAAATGAAATTTGAACGGTTTATTTTGAACATCGCGTATACCGTTTTATTTTCAATATCTCGTATACCATGAAATGAAGTGCACCTTTTGGGTACATGACGTCAATGTTGATGGAATATCTCACTTGTCTTCACTGTGCCCGAAAACATTTCAGCACCTAAACATATTGTCTTTTGAAATATTCAAACCTCATGTGATTATAAAAGATAATAATGATCCATCAATATTAATATTAGCCACTGCATTTCATTTATGCATACAGAATACTTCAAAATGAGGTATGTAATCTAAATAGATATCTACTCATTCCTATACAATCAAAGTGATTAATAAGAATCAAAAACCCTACATCAATCGATAATTCATATCAAAACGAAAAGATTTTGCACGCAATACAACGCAATATCTTTAAAAGTAGCAAACTCGGCTAATTTAATTAATAGATGTATCCATCCTGACAGAATAACTCAATGCAATCTATACGGGGTTTTTACTTACATTACAATAACATAATTAACAGAATATAATAAATTGATTAACAGATAACTACAATAAATTAATTAACAGATAAACTCCATTCTGACAGAATCATTCAATGCAATCTATACGAGGTTTTTATTTACACTATAATAACATAATTAACAAAACTTGATAACTTAATTAACAGCTAACTACAATAAATTGATTAACAGATAAACTCCATCCTGACAGAATCATTCAATGCAATCTATACGAGGTTTTTAACTACACTACAATAACATAATTAACAAAACTTAATAACTTAATTAACATAAACTACAATAACTTAATTAACAGATCAAGTCTATCCTGACAGAATCATTCAATGCAATCTATACGATTTTTTTACTTACACTACAATAATTCAAAAAGTTACACAAATAATTCCCAGCAATCCCAACCATGTTCGGGAATCAAGGACATTAAACTATTTTTAGTAAAAGTCTGAAATTATATTTTGTTGAGAAATTGGTAAATAATGCAAAACCGTAAGATATTTATTTTATATTCATTTCAGTAACGTTTGTGTTAAAGGAGCACTAGACCTAAAAGTGAGGGTGCTCTTTTTTGCGACAAACTTAATTTCTCCATAGCTTATAGACGACGTGAGAGCAAAAATTATTTGAATATTCATATTAACCAGCAAATTGTTATATCGCTACGTGCTAGATAAGCAACCAAGTTCGATTTCTTAGGGCCCGTTCAAAATGCGCCCTCACTTTTCGGTCTGGTGTTTCTTTAAGGTGTTGTTATTGAAACGTTCTTACTAGTCCGTTCCATTTTCCCAATCAAACTGTTTAAAAAATATACAGCCGTTAAGTAATAACGTAATGTGTTTTTAGTAAATTGTGTGTGTTAATTGCATAGATTAATACCCTAAAGAATGATGCATAGGCCTATTATGCAAACTATATTGTTGTTTTAAGTTTGAGGCCTTGTTGTGCACAATTTCACAATTTTCAGAGCGGAGAATAACAAATATAGGCCTACTTTCTTAAAATTATTTATAAAAATATTTAAAACCGGTGAACGAGAAGTTTGCGCTCATGGTATCGAAGAAAATATCTTTAGTTTTAAATAATGATAACTGATTTTCACGAGAAAATATTTTCTACGAAAGTTTGCTAATCAATGTTTTCTTAGCTAATGTGAAGGTGATTTGGGACTTCAAATTCGCCTTATCTTTGTTGGATTAATTACCAATTCTAGCGACACCAATGATCGAGCAATACAAATTATATATTTTACGTTTTCACCAGTTACTCACATTTGTTTCAAATTTACACCTTAGGTATGCTATGGAGGGAAGTGATGCGCATGCACAAGAAGGGTACAATGCGAACACTGTCATCAGTAGCGCATGTAGTAAACATCTTTATTGCTCTGCTTCTCTTTACCGTATTCTTTTTGCACGTTGTCATCATTGCGGTAAGTCACTCTTAATCATTGTAATATGAAAAGTAAGTCATTATAATTAGGTGATGAAGATGTTATAAGCATTCCATGTGTGTCGAATACATACAAAGTAGTTAAATCTTTGGTAAAATCAAGAAATGAACATTTTGTTATTCAAGCATTCTTCTTTTTTCGAAAGTGAAGTTCATTAACACGATCTTGAGTTGATTGATCACAACTTGTTATCCGAAATTTGTTTCACAATAATAGTTCAATGAAATGGATAAGACTGACTAATAATATATTCAAAAAGGCCGAACAGATCAAGTTTATTTGATATTATTCTCTTAAATTGTAAGAAAATCATAAACAATCAACAAATGTTATTAGAAAGGTAACTGACACGCTCCCAAATTATACTTTTCCAGACTAATTCCCCTGCTGCAGAAGACAAAGAACAGGTTGTTTTCGTTTCAACTGTATTCACTTCGCCGCAAGGTAGGTCAACTGAGGTCCCTATTAACTTCACTGCTAGTCTTCATACTGATCTAAACTCAACTTTAATACAGGGCTACGTTGATGACTTTTTCAATCATGTATACGAAGAACTTGATAATCTGGAAGTTGAATTAAACGACTGGTCAAGGAATGCGGTGGATAAAATAATCGTAGATGTTCTCCACCCTATTGTTGAGAGTCAGAGACCTGGTTATTTCAACAACGGCACTTCCAATGGTGAAACCATCAACAATGTATCCACAACAGTATACGATTATGTTTGGTATTCCCCAAAACTTTTTTCACGTGCAATCATGGGTCTTTTAGCAGTCATCTCTTTCACAAGAATACAACCATACTTGGTTGCAAGTGACAAGTTTGGGCCACTTCAAATTTCACTCAAGAGCATGATAGCAACTACCAGTCGTTTTTTGGCAGTGGTAATATCAGTTTTAGTGGCATTTGCAACTGGATTAACGTACATTTACACTGACGAATATAACGAGGCTAGTTTCGATGAATGCGCCAACCAAGTGGGTCTGAAACGAGGAGGGACCTGTACAGATCAGCAGTACTTTCAAAAGTAAGACATATTTTGTAAATTTCTTATTTAACAAAACTTGCCCTCTCAGTTAGTATTGTTTGATTGTTGAAAGGATGATTACAGTAAAGAAGAAAGCAGTCCGGGTGAAACTTTAAAAGTAAGATTCACTCAGATCCTTAGAATGATATATTTTGATTGCAATGGAGACCACCATATTACCACAATGCACCGCGCGTCCCATTTGTCATGTGTAGATTAACTTGTGTCGACTGTAAAAAAAGTAAAACACAATGAAAATAAAAAGAAATATGAGTTTGGAATATTGTTCATCTCAATTTAGAGTAAATAGGTTAAAGACAATGGTTAAAGAAAAACTAACACGCAATGAAAATAAAAAGAAATATGAGTTTGGAATATTGTTCATCTCAATTTAGAGTAAATAGGTTAAAGACAATGGTTAAAGAAAAAACTAACACGCAATGAAAATAAAAAGAAATATGAGTTTGGAATATTGTTCATCTCAACTTAGAGTAAATAGGTTCAAGACAATGGTTAAAGAAATATTCCCGTGGATTCTACTTTTCATATATATGAAAGAGGACTGTAAAAGAAACAATTTGGTGTTAAAATCATGTTCATATTTTTCCCTTTAGGAGTTATTACATTTCAAAGTTTTCACCACTGTATTAAAAGCTGACCTTGGGTGTGTAAAATCTGATGTCATACAGGCAGATCCAAAACAATTCTTATGTATTTCTATAAAACAAAACAAATTGTTTTTCGTTTACTTACAGCGTAAGCTTCATGAGCAGAAGGGTAAAGTATATTCTTATAAAATGTATGTTATCCCAATAAATAAACCAAAAATTTTACCAATAATTTAAGAACTCAAGAGACAGTAAATTTTCAAAGAAATACACAAATATTGTCTTGGATAGATGTTACCATGTAACTGCAGGGTAAACATTAGCAAGGCTGATAAACATCTGTGACAGTTTTCAAAGGAAGAGTAAACAATGTAAACTCTTAAATGATTCTTGGTTATAGAATCCCTAAATGAACTAAATTTTTAGTAATCCTTAAAACATGCATTCTAGCTGACATAAAACCAGCTCTAAAGGACCTTACCATGGGAAACTAGTATTTAAAGATTAATGTTGAGACGCAGTATTATATGCGTACTTAATGCACGGTTCAAAGGATTTTGGCCCGAGTAGAATGATCCGACCTAGTAGGAGTAGAATGATCCGACTTAGTAGGAGTAGAATGATCCGACTTAGTAGGAGTAGAATGATCCGACTTAGTAGGAGTAGAATGATCCGACTTAGTAGGAGGGTCATTTGCGAGTGCAACACCTTATGAACCATGTATTGAATACGCATATAAATATTCCATCTCAAGATTAATGTCTGTATCAAATTTTCGTGTTAAATTGATTAAAATGCATTTTGAAAAAAATGAAAAACGAGAAAAAATTACATACATTTGTTCGCTTTGTTAAGAAATTCGCCTATTGTAAAAATGGACTAAGCCAAATACGGGACGTCGTGCATTACGGGAATTTAATGCATGAGTTATCATAATGAAAGTACTCCATATTAATTCAATAAGATCACGTTATTGTTATTTCAATCGATCCGTTTTACTATAATTGTTATATATTGCCCCAAAGTTATTGTTTATCAAATTAGAATTGGGTAAATTACTGTTTAACTGGTTATCATGTTTGCATGTTTTCTTATATTGTTATGACTATACAGTCCGAAAAATACCCACAATCTTGTATACAACATAAACCCTCGATCTTGGATTTGGATGGGCTATAGGGACCGCCATTTATGGAAATTTCCCATGGTACAACACGAGCCTAGCATGGATTGGTATTGTATGTGAAACTAAAATCTTATATGTGAAAAAGACTAGAAATTTGTGGTTTTCCGAAGCTGCCCTAAATCAGATATAACGATGGTCCCCAAAACTTATCTAGTCCAATTCTCAAGTTTACCAGTCCCATTTGTAATTATTGAAAGAATATGAAAAATGTGTAGGTTGATTTTGGCGGGAAAATAGTATCGTAAAATTTAGATACTGTTCAAATTCATTTAATGGCAGTTTTTTAAAGTTGCTGTTTAAAAGGTGATACCCTCGATCAAGGGCTTATCACGGACTGCTATGAATTTTAATGAAATAAAAGTGTCTGATTTAAAAAAGGACCATTATTAATTCTATAAAACCCTCCCATAAATGCTATTTTGGAAACTGTTCAGCACTTTGGCTCAAAGTTTTTGTCCCTACCTACTCTGTCCACTGATAAAAATGTAATAGTAATCACACTTAAGATAAAGTATATGATTATTTGTATCTTCGAAAAATCAAAATGCCAGTTTATTACACTTTTCGGAGAGTTTGAGGTTAAATTTAACTAAGGAGGAAAAATAATCAACTGGACCATTTATAATTCTACCTTATTTTTTTAATTTATCATTATTATTCATCAAAATGGTTCTTGTGGAGGGGTGGGGGACGTACAAACCGGGCAGCCTCCCTGGCTACACACACGAGCCACTACTTCTGCATCTCTCTCAAGACGTTGTTAGAAAAGGAATCTGCTAGTAAAATTGTCAATACGCCTTTTTTACTTTTGGCTTTCACACAAAACCCGTATTCATAAGTGTCCACACAGCCTCAAGTTATTACAGTCTGACAATATTCAATACATTTTTAGAGGTCAAGTGGGACACCAGAGAGTGCTTTGTGTTTCAACAGCTTGGTCTATCAATGTGTAGAAAAATCGGTCAGCTTTAGTTGGATGAATCAAGGGCGTAGGGAGCAGGAGACTGCAGGGGAGGGGAGGGGGCGCTTAAGCTCACAGTCAAAATGTGAGGGGCGAAAGTATGCTTCAGCCTGCCCCCTCCCCCTCAACACACACACACACTTTTCAGGGAAGAAAACCCCTTAATCGGATTATTTGTACCGTCTGTGTAATATATCAACCTTTTTCGGCGCTTGTTTTTCTGATTTATTCGAGTATAATTTAAAATACCTCTGTCTGATCTCGGGTCCGATTTTAGTTTCCCCAATTATAATCATTTAAAATTGATCACACTTGGCCGTAAAATGTAAAACTTCCCACAAATAAATTGTACAAAAATAAGACTTTTAAGGTTCGTAGTAAATAAAGTTTCAGGCCCCCTCCCCTTCCTTCTCCTCCAAGAAAAGGTGTTCCTACGCCGTTGGGATGAATCATGATCGGTAAAGTATACACTGTCCGTATACCTAAACTTACAAGAAGAGTTGATTTCAACGAGTTGATTTCAACATTTCTCTTTATTTCTACAAATCCCTCATTCATCAGTCACCATCATATATTTCTGACAGTATTCAACTTTTTGTTCTTACGCGTTTCCTTCGCCCATCTTCAGAAAACTCTCTGACTGAGCATCGCATCAACACTAAGAGATCTGCGTGGCACTGCGGTAAAGCTTCAGCTTTCTAATCTAGCGTCCCGGGTTTTATTCCCGGTGGGTCTCCAACCAGTGTTCCACGACTGGTTAATAAAACGGCCGTAAGCGTCTTGACGTAAATACTCCAATGGAACGTTAGGACGTTATAAACCTTGGTAAACCAACCAACCAACCTACACTAAAGCTGGTTCGCGTGCATTTTTTGTTGCCGCTCCCCATGCATAGAACTCAATACCTTCAAATATTTGCCATGTAAGTTAACTTGGACAATCTAAGAAACTGCTCCAGACACATTATATCCTAAAGTGTAACTTTTGTTTTGTTTTTGTTTATTATTATGTTGATCTGCACTGTGTTGCAGCATTTTGTACACTTTGCGACTCTTCGTAAAAGGCGCCTGATATAAACATGATAAATCTTAAAATGTATGTATGTATATGTATAAGAGTTTAGTAAGTCAATCATCAGATAATGGCATATTTGTATTCATAAGTTTTGCTTTTAAATATGAAACGATTAACCTTCATGCTTTTCTTAAATTTTGCACATTACTTTTACACTTTTTTTTCCAGCATTATCAGTTCCATGTTTACATTGTACTGGTCTTTGTTTGGACTGATGCCCCGTGAAGCAGTTCAGAACGATGCCATTCCACGAGTGCTTGAATCAGCAGGTACTTTATTGTATGCCTCCTTCTACATCTTCAGCGTTGTTGTTCTTCTGAATGCACTCATTGCCGTTATGAGTAACGTTTACAATATTGTAGAGGTGAGTTAAGCCTTTGTAATATATGAACGCTATATGTTTTCTTTATCAGTCCGGCTCGTACCCCCGATCAGAAGAACAGTTTTATTCTCCCAATTAGGGGATTTTTTACAGAAGTATCCCACAATGCATCTATTCAAATTCAAAATTTGTATAGGAATAATATAACAATCAGACACATTCGAGCGCAGGGAACTCAACCACTGCGAAGGGTGCAATTTGTTTTTTTCACGATTTGAAATAATGTCATCTGAATTATCTTTTCACCGTGCGCGTTTAAAATTCACCGTGCAGTTTTCGAGAAATGTGAAGAAAAGTGATGAACTCTTATTATGTGTTACCGTTAGGCAGTCGCGCATTAACAAGGTTTTTTGAAATTATAAGAAATAAGTTGGGAATTTGTGAAAATTATTTAGCAATAAGTGCGTAATAGTAACGAAGTTGTTTTACTTTCGCGAAATTAAACATGAACAAAGCAAAGTTTGTTACAAAACTTTAATAAAACAACTGATAAGCGTCTATGACTCAAACTTCACAATAAAAAATGGCGGTTTCCATATATCACTGTAGGCTCAGTGCGCATGCTTGAGTATCTCGATATGGGGACTTGTTGAGTCCTCCAATCGACGGTACAAACCGAACTTCTATGGAAGTACCTTTCAAATTGTTTTTACCGAAATGGAAAAGTGGCTCAACAAAAATACAAATAAATGATTTCTATAAACAATTAGATTATAGATATTTAGATATTTAAAAATGTATGATATTTGAATACGCTGTAAATCTTTTCCTCACACTGCAAATATACCGGACCCCTGACGCGTATTTTCAGTGTTCTGTTTGTTGCTAAAGTGTTTAAATTATGCACACGTATGTTCTTTATCAGAATTATAAATGTTTGATATCTTAATACTAGCGTCACTCTTTAATTAACATTATGTGTCAATGTGTTCTTATCAATATATTACGATTCTTTTACCAGCGTTTACGCTGATTATAAGAAACAGAACACCCGGTATTCCCATGACTTGGACGCGTCAACAAAAATATGTTCTCAAGATTACACACTATGTGTTATATTTCCCGCCATTGTCTTGCCGCGAAAACAAAATGCGCGCTCGCTAAGCTCAACAACAACTACATATCATATCATACAGTCGTCAGACTAGACAGTGCAGTAATCACGTTTCAGGGCCATTCTCTGTATGGTTACTTGTGCGACGGGCCAGAGAATGGCCCAGTGGATTTCTAAGATACCACAAGCAAACAAGGATCTACTGGGGTCATTCTCTGTTTCGTTACGTGTGTGAACAGCCAGAGAACGACCCTCTAGCATTCTGTACAACATTTAAACCCGGAGTTTGCTTAGTACAGACATACATATAAGGTAAATTACAGATTAATCTTATCCTGAAATTATAATATTTGTATTTTGCTATTGTGTTGCATCTAAATAAGCATCATTCAAGTTTATAAGCAGACGGAACTGGGAACAGATTGTGTTTAACATTCTCAATTTTAACTTCACAATCACAGTAGTCCTAGTTTAACGTTATGTGCCTAGCCCAGGTTGGAGTTAGGGTTAGGTTTAGGGTTAATGGCTAGGCCTCTAACGTTAGGCTAGGCTACTGTGACTGTGAAATTAAAATTGAGAATGCTAAACAATCTGTTTCCACTTCCGTCTGCTTGTAATTTGAATAATGCTTTTATAGATGCAATACAACAACAAAATACAAGTACTATAATTTTAGGATAAGAATAATTGGTAATTTACCTGTTATGTATCTCACTCAACTGCAACTCTGGTCACTCTGCTGGGTATGTTTGCTCATAACATTGTTTCATTACTGATCTAGCAAGCTGTTCCCTGGTATCAAAGTATTATACAGTAAACGGTATGTGCATGGATAATTCTCAAACTGCAAGTGTTTTTTTTTTTTTTGATTGAATTGGACACATCGAAAGACCAGTCTACCAATTCAGAAAGCCACAAAGGAATTTTCTATCCAATTATGAGTCCGGAAGCATGCCTATTAATAGGAACATTTATAACACACGAGAATATTGAAGTCATGCAGCCATATTGTTCAGATAAGATGTCATAGTTTCTAATTGGTTTTCCTTAAAATATTAAAAATCATTGTGTTGAAAAACATTTAAATTTTCAAACTGGCCGTTTTGTCTATTTTTTCTATTATTTCGAAAACGGCGTGGTGAACATATCAAATGGGAGTGGAAAAGTTGTAGTCATGACAGTAGTGAAGGTATTTTCATAAGTTTTAAGTTTCCCCTAGCAAAGATATTTTTTCCAGACGTACTTTAAATTTAAAAGATGTAACATTGCATAAAGCTTTAAGTTTAGGATAACAAAGGATCATATGAAATATCATAAAATGGTGGCTTCCATGTAGCAAAATGTCCCCATTGATAGGAACATTTATGTTTCCACTAATAGGCATGCTACCGGACTGATTTTACTGTTTTCCACAGTATAATTACCTCCAAACAGGACTTTGCAGCCGATAAGTATATTTGTACAATCGTAAACCTAATAATGTTGAAGCTTAAAAGCCACCTGTAAGAAAAAAAATATGATTACACGCTTACAGACACTTAAAGAATTAAAGATACTTTCAGCTGGGTTGAAAACAAATTGTCGGTTTCTACAATTTGAATCCTATTAAATATTCATCACGAACGCAATCATGGCAATGGGATAAGACTCGCATTTAAGTTCAGCTGAAACACTTTACCAAAAATATTAATAATGTAATGAATGAATTGATGATCAAAGTAGAGAATTGAAGATGTGATATAAAGAAACGTTTCGGCTCCGATGCCAATTTTTTTTTATCTGAATCCTCATAAGTTGTATTATACTCATGACCCGTATAGTGGTACAGGATTCGGATTCTTGCTTTTGCTCAAAAGATTTTACCTGAAATGCGAATAAGATAATGGATGAATTGAGGATCAAATTAGATCCTTAGAAATATGATTTGAAGAAAATCTTCAGTTAGAAGACAAGTTAATAGTTGTCAACTCCTTTCATCGGAATGCTCATAACTAGCCTTATACACTTATAACCATGTCATTCCGACATATAGCGGAATAAAACCCGCATTTTCGCCCCATCAAAGTCCTTTAAAAAAATGATTTGGAGAATACTTTTAGCTAGATCATGTAGATGCCAAAGAAAATAAAAGTTGTCCTGTTCCTTCAATCTGAATGTTCATATCTAGCCTTATAACTATGTCATTTCGACATATAGCGGAATAAAACCGAGCGTTTTTTTACATCAGTTACAGAAAACAAATCAATCATTTTCAAAAATGACAAAGCAGACATCTTTTTTAACCTCTGGAGGCGCTTCAACATTTCAAGTGAAGTGAAGTGTCGTCTGGTGTAAGGGCGAAACTTGGCATAGTTACTGCATCAATTAATTATCAACGGTCTAATCTTGTGTCTGGTGTCCCTTATCAAACTGTCAAAGCAATTGTTTGTACGATTTTTCACAAACGCTTTATTTTCAAGGTGAAGAATTTATGTATGATTAAAACTTTTTTCCGATTTGAAGTAATAAGTGAGTTTTTCGCGACAGGTTGTAGATTGTACCAAGCGAGTCCTAAACGGTCACCTGTCATCAGACATTTCGAATTATGACTGCATTATCCTCATTTACAATTTCTTATAGCTGCACGTAACGTAATTTAAATTATTAGTAATGCGACATACATGGTTTACAAATTTACAGACAAAAGAGTTCGACGTTACCGACAAAAATATATTCCCCATAATGTCGAAAAATTTTAAAGCAAAAAACAACAAAAACAAAACAAACTTCATTGGTCCAAAATCGCAGAACGAGTACACATAATATTTCTCTTTTCAATCTGTTTGGTAAAATTTTCATCGTCTTTGATAGACGTTTTACTGACGCGGACCTTAATTTATTGAAATATCTTCAATGTTACCGACAGCTTTACCTTAATTTAGCGAAAGTTGGGGTGTAACACCCCCTCTTTCCCATTTTACCCCCACCTTTTCCTTCCCAGCACATACACACTCCCGGTATTTACGCCCCTGGGTGTACGTGTTCTCTTAAACAAACTTGTACTTTTAACTGTTTTAAATAGCTATAAAGCTATATAAATATATGTATATATATATATATATATATATATATATATATATATATATATATATATATATATATATATATATATATATATATATATATATATATATATATATATATATATATATATATATATATATATATATATATATATATATATATATACACATATATATATATATATATATATATATATACATATATATATATATATATATATATATATATATATATATATATATATATATATATATATATATATATATATATATATATATATATATATATATATATATATATATATATATATATATATATATATATATATATATATATATATATATATATATATATATATATATATATATATATATATATATATATATATATATATATATATATATATATATATATATATATATATATATATATATATATATATATATATATACATATATATATATATATCGATATGTAGACAATATTCCTCGACAATCATTCCAAATATTAGTGAAATACAACTACCTTTTGAACGTACTTTCAACACACTGTATGTCAGACGATACATGAAAGATTCGCACCCTTACATCAGCGATGGGCGTTTTTCCACGTTAGAAAATCGAACATCTCAAAGGCCACCGAAAATGTATGTATCCCTGCCCTCACACTCCATACATGCAGTGTACAATTATACATACACTGTACGTACGGAGTTTATTGCGGGAATAGCTTGTACATTATTTAAGAAACATTTAGTGAGGGCGCTGCAAGTAGCAAAGTCCACAGATATATAATAAGGTAGATACCAAACTTTGACGTCAGAGTGAGGCAAGGTGGGTTCTCATTAAAGCGTGCGTACACCGTGCGCATATGCAAGAATCCGCATTGGATATTCATATAGAAGTCTACTCAGTCGCAAGTTCGGGTAGACTTACTTTTCCTTAGTTTATGATGATTGTTGCATCTTGATTATGTTTTTATTACCAAAAATAAAAATATACGGAATTTGCAAGTCAAATATTTACAGCGCTTGTCTACCTACACAGCTGACTGATCAGCTGATTTCCTGGGTGATGTAATTGGGTTATCACATATGTACTGGTACCACGTATACGTCTTCGGAACAGTTTGTTGATGATTGTAACGTTCGCTCGAGTAAATTCATGATATCAGTCATAACAGTCTCCCGTGTACAGATGAATAGAGATCAGGCCCGTAGCAGCCGCTGCGGCTGGTGCGGCGATCGCCGCACCACTTTTTTGCAATAAATAGCATACTAATAATACAAATAATAATATAAAAAATAATTATAAAAAAAAAATAACAATACAAAAATATCAGTATTTTCTGAGGGAATTCCCCCCCCCCCCCCCTTCCTTTAAGTATTACGCGGCTATATTGGTAATTCGTAAGAATGCGCTACACTATCCCCATCCGAACTGTCCAATCCGTTGGCACGCGTACGCGTGAAATTTAACCTAAGAAATGCAAGCATGGCATAGTTGTGAATGTTTTTCTTTACGAGCTGAAGTCCACGTCCACTCCAAGTTGTATTAATTTCAAGTCGACATAATTTGCATGAAATCAACACAACTTGGAGTCGACATAAGATGCAAATTAGCCTGCTTATCCAATCACAGAGCGAAAAACTATACAACTTGGAGTCACGGTCCAGTTGTGGACTTAGAGCACACTCGGCGCACCATACACGTGCGTGATCTAGGCTAGACCTACCTGTACGCTAAAGAAGTCGCGTTTTATTTTATATGCATGAAATTTAATAAAGGACAGAGCGAGTTAAGATGGATTATTCTATAACAACTCCCGACATTGGGAACACACCAAATAAACCAGTAATCAATTTCTCAAAACGAAGTTTGGGACAAAAAACCCCAGAACTTCTTGCGTTCCAACCAACAGTTCGGGTGAACCCCTCCTTTTAGCCCTTGGTAAAACCCTTCGAAGGAGGGTTTTTTTAGGCCATGGAGGCAGCCATTACCCATCATGCAATTTCCTTCGCCCATACACTTTGTACAGAGTGACCAAGTAAATTCATTTTGTGAACTACGACGGCGTTTGCTGAAGTGTGAGAGGTACATGGAATTATGGGGAAACATGTTAGCTAACTTTTATCCAGTACCTTTTGATATGTTCACCAGTCCGAATTTGAAAAAAGAGCCAATATATGGCACGACCCATGTTTGAAATGCTTAGGTTTGTTGCGAATAATCTGTACTGTGCTAACATCTGCGTTGTGTTGACTAAGCATTGACTTTTCTTCTTTGACTGCGATTGTCAGTGTTCAATAAATTACAAATTAAAAGGGTTATTTTATATGCATTCTTACATTAAATTTGTTCTTCGCGTAAGTTGTGTTGTTATTTACGTAGCCTCTTGGAGAACGCGTTCAATTAAATCATTTTAATGCAGTGAATTATCAGTTCCTTTGTGACTTTCGTATGTGATGTTCTGTCTGAACAGTGAACGTATTCTAACGTAGGCCTATTGACCGTAACTAATGCTAAGTTACAGCCATCATGTGCGTAGAGTGTACGTTGGACTGTTTGCATTGCAGGCTTGTGTGTAATATATATTGTCATTCGTTTTATTCTTTTTCACCCATTGTCTGTACTGGCGAGTAGCGTTCAGACGTTAGGGCCTAATCAAATCATGAATAAAACTTAAGCAGTTAGTTTAGTTAATCTCAAATTGCACTGTTTATTCCTTTACGATCTGTCAGTCAGTAGGTGATCGCAAATTGCATACCTGAAATAGACCAAATTGAAGTTAGTAAGCAGCTGAGATGTGTGTGCGATTCGTATGTTTGAACTGTCGACTGGTTGCTGAACTGCGCGATGGTCAAACCGTGGAAGCAGGGATTAGCATGAAAGACTCTTTTCAGGGGTTCACCCGAACTGACCAAGTTGGTTCAACCAGTTTGCTTAATTGCATTATGACGAATCAAATGATATGGCATTCTGCTATACATTCATCAAGGCATACAAGGCAAAGAAGCTTAATTCACCAAACATGGAATCCGCATTTATCGCTAAATACAAAGGCTTTAAAAATTGGAAAGAAGCGACTCGGAGGTTCCAGGCACATGAAGGTAGTGTTTGCCACAAGGACGCAGTCTTAATGCTTGTGACATTGCCAAAGATAACTTAAGACATTGGAGAAAGTTTATCACAACAGATTGGAAGAGAAAGGGAAGAGCGACGACAAATTTTTATAAAAATCATTTCTAATGTGAGATTCCTGGCACGGCAAGGACTAGCTTTCAGGGGTGATGGGGATGAGTCGGATTCTAATCTTATAACTCTTTTCAAGTTGCGTGGTGAAGATGATTCACGGATTCAAAACTGGTTATCACGAAAATCTGACAAGTATCTCTCTGCTGAAGTTCAAAACGAAGTTTTACAGACAATGGCACTAACAGTAAGACTTAATTCAATCATACATTTTAGGCGGCGGAAGATATTTCATAATTGCGCAAACAAAATCAGAATAGCAAAGACTTAACCCCTCCCCAGCGTCGGAGGAACAGAAAATAATATAGGGATTACTATACCAATTGCAGCGAAACAAAGAAATTATCGACGTGGGCGCAGGGGACCATCGTTATAAAAAAAAATCCACACCATAAAGAGAAACCGGCTAATGTGTGATGCTTTGGAAAATACAAGGGAGATTACCAAACTAATTAGGAACTCCCCCCGACGTGGAAGTAAGTTTATCGAGATGAAGGAGAGGATTAGGAAGGAGTGCTCCACTGGAATCCGTGTCATGTGTCCAACTCGGTGGACAGTTAGAGCAGATGCACCTCGGAGCATACTGGAAAACTACGAAGTTCTACAGAATGTTTGGGAGGAGTGTCTCTTGTAGGAAAAGGATCCTAGCACAAAGGGTCGACTGAGAGGTGTGGCTTCGTATATGAAGAAGTTTGATTTCTTATTTGGGTATAAAGTTAGCACACCTGATCCTAAGTCATAGACACGCCAGTGCACCACAACTGGTTATCAAAGGCAGTGGACATTGACTTGGTTGTCGATGTTATGTCTGTCAGTACGTCGTACCTGGGTTCTCGTCCGGGTCGTATTAAGCGTTTCGTGATAGCATATGTACTATCATAACCGAATACGCAGACGACGACCCCGTCATTGTAATTGTGTGTTCAACTCTCTCTCTCTCTCTCTCTCTCCTAAGTCATAGCGACAATTTGAGTAGGACTTTGCAACACGCATACATTTCTGCTGCGGAAGGGCAGTGTCGCAGAGAAAACTGTTTCCACTATTGAAGGCATACGAAGTCAGTTCGACACTTTCTGGGAGGCCGTAGGATTACTTGCTTCTACACTCAATGTGAACCAACCAGAGACACCACGAAGAAGAAAAGTCCCATTCAAGCGAATATATACAGAGGCTATCGACAACATCGTTAACTGCATACGAGATTGTTTTAAGCAGACTGGGTACCAAACCTATGTCAGTATGTCAAGCTACAGAACCTCCTCCTAGATGCATGTAATGGCAAAGAAATTGGGGAGGATTTTTACTTCGTTTCTGATTTCTACAAAGACGGCATTGGTTCAAGTCAACTCAGAGTCCAGCTGGAAACGCTGGGTCACACGTGTAAACCGCCTGAATGTACCAGTGTCAGTGTGTATTCGCTTCCTGATATAGTGAAGTATATGAAGTCTTTAGATTTCGGTACGCAATTGCTTCTATCTGAAGTGTGCATTTTGCTTAAACTTGTACTTGTCATGCCAGCTACAAACGCGGTAAGCGAACGTTCTTTCAGCTCTCTGAAACGCATCAAGACGTACATGCGAGCCACCATGAAACAGAAACGACTGAATCATCTACTTGTTCTCCATATCCACAAAGACACGACAGATAGCTTGGATCTGACGAAAATAGCTAGTGAATTTGCCGACACTGCTCACCGTCGTGCAGTCTTTGGATCATTTCTCCAAGCCGGCAAATAGTCGAATACAGAAATAGGCCTATAGTCTCGTCACTCTCGTGTCCTTGAATTCAGTGGAACTTTTGTATAGATTACGAAATATTATCGTATAAGACTATCAGTTTTTCATTTTAGTGTTTTTGCTTAAAACAAACTTACTTTATTCCATAATTTATCTGAAAAATTATCTAAACACTTTGTTGGACTTTCTGTTTTCTTGTTGCCATCGATACTTTGGATAGATTACTAAGATCAGCAAATCAGACTGAAGTTGTTGTGACAACAAACAAGCTTCAACAGTTCAAGTTGATTTATTTATGATATATCAAGATAATAACCTCCTCCTCCCCATAATTTAAAAAATGACAGGGCAAAGTTCACGGATTAACACATCCAATAATAGCATGAAAAAAGGGATATGGAGCTCAAATTTACGAATCCCCGCCCCCACCCCCCTCCAACCCGCCACAAAAAATGGTGGTTTAGATGTGAGTGTCGGCAAGGATATGGTCTACACCCCTCCATGAGTGAAAAAATAATACCTATGTATACGTTTTTGGGGTTAAGAAAATTAAAGTCAGAAGTGTGAAGTTGTATTTATTTATAATTTTGCCCAAACGTATTTTGCCTTCAGAACTGGGGTCAGTTTACTCGTTAACTTGTGCTTTTTGAGAGAATAGAAATTACTGTTATCTGGTGATGTTCCGATATGATAAACATGTTCTGTATGGAAATAAACTTTGACAGTGTGAAGAAACGTGGTTGGCATAATTTTGTGTAAAGTCGGAATGATCCATTTGATGACAAAACAGATAGACCTATTCATATATTCGTCCAAAATAAAGGATGTTCAAATACAGCTTGCAAGACCTGGGAAGTGTCATTTCTGGCAATCTAGAGGTACCTTTTATTCAAAAAAACAAAATCTCGCTACGCGCCAACCGATGGTGGCGCTCCGCTTAGATAGTATCAACCTCGCCGCACCACTAAAACAAAAAGTGCTACGGGCCTGATAGAGATGTTTGTAATATAAGCCTCCCTTACAAAGGTTTAAATGAGAGCCGGAGGTTGCAAGTGGCAACGTCACATGTGACCTAGCCTATAACTTATATGGCCAGTGGCAATACTTAGGCTAGTTAGGGAAGTCACTGTCGTCTGCAGCTTGCCTTTAGCTTCTTCCATTAAGATACCAACACTATAATCTCCGATTTTAAGCATATCATTACATACTTTATTATAACATACATTTGTCAATTATTTTTTTTTGCTGGCCAATTCGTTCAATTATTCGTGAGATATCACTGGCTCCGGTTTCCATATTAGGGGCCTAAGCAGTAACAGCACTGTGCATGCTTAGGCCGAACAGTTTCCTAGCAAGCACTGTTTCCGTCTGGCATGACAAGCCATATGAATTCTATTCTTCAAAAAACGTGTCTTTTTATGTTTGTCACGCCGCTTGCATAAGCGCCTATGCAGAAAAACAAACAGCGTATTACCGGCATTCAGTGTTAATGTCTACAGTACAGAGTAGGCCTAGCGAAAGCCTTAATTATAGTTGTGTTTAAGGTACAGCTAAATAATTACAGTATACCTTTGTCAAAAAGCCTGACAAGTTAAGATTTGTTTTCTTTTCTGCGGGGTAAATGCCAATTTGTTGGTCTTTGAATGAATAATTGTATTAATTTTTTTCCACTGGCTTTCCAAAACACAGAATGCTTCTTGTTAATGTGGGTCATTCCTTGGGATCACTGTCAATGTCTTTAACTACACGACCTACATGCTCTGGCTCACCAAAAACAAACCTAGACTCTCAGAGTGATAGTAAACACTTGTATATGCAAGAAAAACCTACCTTAAGTCACTGATACAGTTTTGAAAGAAATAGTTTAATTTTCATATAGCATATGAATTATCAAATTATGAGGAAAGAATTGAATTGCAATTTTAGATGTATAATTGCTCAGAGGTAATAGTATATCTACTTGAAGGAAAAAAATGCTATTCTAAAAACAAATTTGTGTGTGTGTTAGGTTCTTGTCGTATTCACCTCTTGAATGGTTTTCTCATATTGATTTACTGCATATTAATTCAGAATAATCAGCTAAAGATAAGAAGTGGGCTCACTTCATTATACTGAAAGTATGTGAAAAAGTCAATTTGAAATTCAATGTGTAGGCTGACTAGTCTGCTAGTGGGAAGGTAACAAAATTGTCTTTCCTAGATGTCAAAGTTTGACAATGCCACATAATGGGATTTAATTGTCACATTTTGTTACAAATGAATAAAAATGACATAGAAATAATATAATGACAAATGTATATAATTACAAATATTATTTTTCACATATGATCAATCATTTTCATGACAATTTCAAACAGTTACCAGTGCCTTGCACTTTTAATAATTTTCATAACCTTAAATATCTGGTTCCATTTCGATACCACTTCAGTTTACCAGTCCATGGAAAGGTTGAATTATCAAATCACAGGTGAGAGCCTCATTTACAACATATAAATTTCATATGAACCAATCATTTTTCCAGCAAGTACAGTTCTGGATAAGATCATGATCCTCCTAAATACATAGCTCATGAAGATTCTTATGAACAAATAAAGCAAAATAATGCTCTGAGTGTACAAGACAGGTTGGTCATAATGGGATATCATTTATGACATTTTTCTTCCATCTCACTGTTCTTTCTGTATAGTTGTGCATCCCCATTTCCTTCATTGCAGGGCTTTTAATATCTTATCCACATTTTGCCAAAATTAAATTAAGCTTATGACAAAAATGGTGATGAGCCACTTTTTTAAAGGACTATGGACATCTAGCAAATTTAAGTTATATAAAAGGGCATGGAATTCTGAGAGGGATATTTTCCAAATTTTGTAAAAGGTTTATTTAATTTTCAAGTTATGACTAAATAAAATTGCAAGATTAGTTTGTGCGGAATTTGTGATATAGTAAAGTGAACACATCTCAAAATCTTGATGCAATTCTTCAAATTTTGTTCTTCAAATTTAGGTACTTGTTAATTTCAGAATGTCTGTTCTAGATACATGATTCGAGATATGACCAAGTTCCAAAATTCTTGCTCAAACTCCAATGCTATATTTCAAAGTGCATTTTTAGAGGAATCAAAAAGAATTTTTTTTGCAAAAAGTAGTAGAGCATTCTTCTCTCATTGATGTCACAGATTAGAGTGCAATAACAGCTGAAAATTAAAAATGTAGTAAATTGGTCAATTTTTAACCAAATTTAATGGAATGTTTTTGCTATTCTAATAGTTTACATCATATTTTAGGCCATTTAAGCCCATGTTGCCTCTAAATGTCTAGTCTTTTAAATTTGATTTGGTTGCTAAATCAAAAGCAGCATGTTTACTCTCTTTTGAACTAATAGCAAGGTTAATATGCTTCTTAAGGTTCATCTAAATTGAATATACACCTTCATTTACTCGCATTCAATAAAGTGAAGGTTCAAATAATTGCTTCAAAGCTTTTTTTTGTCATTGTCTAATAAAATTAGGCTTCCAACTGTCATTGGTTATATTATGAATTGTGGCTCTTAAAATAAATGGTTTTAATTTCATGTGCTCAATGGTATACACAAACTATAAAGTAATGTCATCTGTATTTTCAGTTTGATCAATTAACTGTATATGTTATTTTTGCACAGTGTGAGAAAATTTACAGCCTCATAGAGAAATACTTCAGTCGCATTAGGAAATGACATTCAAAATGGTTACCAAGCATTCTGTTCCACAGAAAGATATCAGGAGGGGGAACGGGGGTGCACTTCTTACTAAAAGTGGTAGGGATGTGCAACCGAAAACCATACCCACGGTACCTGCAGTATAAAATTATTCAATTTTGATGCCCGCAGTATGACATCTTTTTCTGTACCTGCAGTATACAATTATTCAATTTTGATACCCGCAGTATCAAATAAGTCAATTTTGATACCAGCTGTATCGAGTACTCAGCAAACATATTGTAAAAATGGATTGACCAGCAGTACAAAAGTGAGAGAGAAAAGAATAGCCTTTTGGGGGGACTTGCATTATGAAAACGACACCTGTACTACGAAAATGATGCAGAAAAGACACCTGCACTACGAAAATGATGCACAAAAGCACTTGCTTGGGCGGCACATATAAATATGTACCTCACATATGGATGCCCCCTCACTCTCCCCCGAGAGAAATACTACAGATGTCTGTCTCAAATGTCTCTGTGTAATTTTACCATAATAAACTATGTGTCCAAGGATGAATGCAAGTAACATTTTCTACATCAAGAGTCAAGTATATATTGCATACATCACTACGGGCCTTAATTCCCAGACAATAAGTGCCCCCTCTCACTTTTTAGCAAAATATTGAAATTTCTGTACATTTTAGGAACAATTTGCCAGTTGTCCCCGCAACCCTTATTTTTTTGGATAAGAGGCCATGTCCCTCACTTTCTAAATAAGAATTACGGCCCTGCATCACCATGCAGGAAAAGATATATGAATGATAAGACATTCACTTTATCTGCCATGACATGATGAATTATTATATATTATTTCTGTTTTATTTCCTTCACTCACAGCAAGTTTTACAATGAATGCAAACAGTATAAAAATAAAATTGCCATACATAAAACATTTCTCTACAAATACATAATCGCTCAATGGGTATTTTTGTTTTGGTCAACATTATCGTCATGCAATAGCTTACAAAATTGAGCAATTTACTGAGTACTGTCATTTTTAAATTTCACTTCAAAGAATGGTACAGTATGAAAGGATTTCATCATTTTTTTTCTCCAAGTCTGGTTGGACAAATCTTCTTGAATGTACATTCTGTACATATGAGGCTGTCCATACTCCATGTAAGGTCATTGACACCACAGAAGTTGTCTATAAAAGAGAGTCATACGAAACTGAATGTTACCTAAATATTTGAAAATATCACTTTTAACAGAAATTAGAATTTAAGGGATTTGTTGGCATAAGTTAATTTTTCTATTCATAAGACCCCAGCATCACAAGTACTATTTCTACAAGCTTCCAAACAGTAGGTAACAGTAGAAATAATACAAAAATTTAAGAAAAAACTGTTAATCACTGATATATACTGTACATGCACAGTACATTGTCTGATAATAGCAGTTCCTAGCACAAATAAAATTACATGCTGACAATTGTTTATAAATCTATACTGTACCTAAAATAGGCCATTGATAGGATTTTAGAACATTTTTTGGTGAATTCATGCAAAATTTTGATTTGTGTGAAATATCAAAAACAACAGTGTACACTAAAACTAAATGTGAAATAAATCAGTGGCAGTTTGCTTTCTAGTGTTGTTTCATTAATAAGGAAAGGTACTCTATTTTCATTGAGGTCAAAGTTTGGTGTTTCAATCAAACTTTAATTTTCACATGATCACAAAAAACCATTTATACATCAAACTTTGTTATAACTTCTGTCATAACTATTTGATTACACCAATCAACACTACAGCAGTATTAAATGAGTCAGCATCATGAAATAAAAACGGTGTCTTTTATCATCTTCATGTCAGAACTTGCTCGAAATTTACTAAAAGGCAGTCTCACCCGCTTCTACTTCACCATAATATGCAGCCTCTTATTTTGGATTTATGTCATATGACATCACTTTAGTGATCACTATTGTACTTGTCATACCTTTGGAATTTTGGTAAACTGCATCTTCAGAGATCCCTCCTTGGTCCTTGGTACTCTAAGGTAAGGTTAGGCATATATGGTAACATCTTGCTCTGTTTGCTGTATGTCCTTCATCCTGCATTGTAATGAAAATGATGGGTTGCTTAACTTTAATTTCTAAACATCGTGCTAGTTGCAAATAGCTTATTTATTAAATATAGCTTATCAATTTTACTTACAAAACATCAGTCGGCTTACTGTTGTGCATCAAAGTGTACTATGATATTCAAATCAAACCCTGATCAAATCAAGTCTTATTCTGGGTGGGAGAAGCTACTTAATACGACAAAATAAGTGATACATTTATTCTAAGAAGTCATAAAAAGGTTAGTTCCAATGTAGGTACAAATAGTGGCAGTTTGATAACAAATTTGTTTGCATTGTTTTATAATTTACACAAGGTACTGTATATAATCTTTCATGGGGAGTCAAGTTTCGGTATTTCTGTGAAACTTGAAATTTCATATGATCACTCAATTCAAATTTTGCTACAAATTCAGTCACAAAAATTAATGACACTCAATTAACCTGTAAAGAATCAACAGTATGAAATAAAAATGGTAGTATCAGTATTTATATGATCTTCATTTCAGAGCTCCAAATTCACTAAAGAAAAAGTTTTACCGTCTTGTGCTTCACCATCTTGTGCATCCTCTCACGTTGGATTTATGTCATATGACCAGTGGCGTGTTCAGTGGGGTCATGGGGGTATAAATAGATTGGGAGATCCACTTCAGATAATGAATAAAAGACGTAAGACAAGTATTAGTTTCCATAGTATAATGTTAGACTGATTACATGGTGATGAAAGAGGATGATTCAGATGGTAAATAATCTGAAGTAGGTTTATGATAAGTATTAATACGCATTGTGATGAGGACAATAAAGTAGGTCTCATATTATTACAGGGGAAAATTTCCCCTCTCCCTGGCATCGAAAGATGAATACGGCACTGCATATGACGCCACTTGAATGATCACTTAAAAAATGTTCATAACAGTACACGTACCAATCAGACTTTTTATTTTTTGGCAATCTGCCTTCTTGCATCTTCAAAATTATACATCCCTCTTTGGTAGGCTGTTGCAAGGTAAGACTTCTGTGGCAATGTCTTGCTTCATCCCGCATCATAAGGAAAAGATAAAAATGATACATTGGTTAATTTTGATTTCTAAGTTAGTGTAGTGCTAGTTACTAGGCCTACAACCGTATACCTACATCAGCTTAATTCCATGAAGTTTGCTGGTACTATTATAGAGTGCTGCGAGGTAGGCCCTAAGTATTTTTTTTAATTAAAAAAATAATAATAATGAAATGAAGAACTTTTATCAAAGCTCTTTACCAACTTTGGGCATCTTTGCGTTTACCCTGTTTACTGTAATTTTCTTTTGTGGTGGGCCCGTGTTTGGGCTTTCTGTGGTGTGATATAGTCCTTCGCTTGTCATCTTGTTATGTTATTTAGGCCAAGGTGTAAATTAACTTAGGCATGCCATAGTTGTTATACAAACCTCAGTACGGGTTGACATTGGGATTGCCGTACATGGGCTCTTAGAAATTAGGTACAATTCCTGTTTGTTTGTTTGTTTGTTTTAATTCACACGTAGAAAATCAATATTTGAAAAATAGCTCACTTTTTTGATATTCTTTTATCAATTAGTTTAGATAATACACTTAAAAAGAAAAAATTCTTAAATCTTTACCTTTTTAGCATTGCGACGCGATAAAGTTCTCCGATATTCATACTTTAGTCGCCAATTTCTTAGTCACCGCACGTTTGTGATTAATTATTCAACGTCCGCAAATAAGTTTTAGAATGTTCCACTAAACTGCAAGTTGATTTTTCGCTGACAATATTTTCTTTCTTCATATAATTTGTATTAAGTAAGTTTGGTTAAAAAACAACTGAGCGAAAACAAATAAATTAAACATAAAAATGGTTAGATTATATACTTGTTCTTTATAAGTATTATCTTAAGTGACCCTGCTAAAATGTTATAGCCCCGATGGCAGTGTTTTGAACTTTGACCGTACTTTGGAGAGCTCGTCAGACGCTTTTTACGGAGAGAAAAGTAGTCCAAAATACTTCAATAGAAATAACTAAAATCAATTTTTGAAGACATGGATGGGCTTCAAACATAAATTCTAATCATTGTGGGCGGAAAAAGATGGTAAAATGGTTTCGTTTTCATAAAGATCTTAAAACTTAGATTTTTAACGGCATGTACAAACGGCATGCCGTAAGGCCTATGGTTAGTGACCCGAATTTTAACCACCCTCGAATTTCAATCCAACCACCCCTAATTGTACCTAGTTATTACACACATCCCTCAGTACGTGGTTACGACGTTACAAGTGAGACTAAAATAATAATTTTTCAAACTAATCGCCACATTTATGTATTGTTTTGAAGTTGTAAGGCTAACTAGGCCTAATAGACACAAGTCCCAAATAATGGCTGGTAGATGCAAACTCGTGAAATAGGCATACATGAAACACTGTGGAGTTTAGTGAGACAGTGAATGTCTTCATTCTCGATTCATTTGAGATTATATTCAGGGCTTAATTTTCTTTCTATAACACTTAATATGGATCAACCATTGCAACTAATTATTTTCTTTATAAATATTTCAGAATATTGAGCTAAAACATGAGAATAAGCATAACGTACTTGCTTTTACAGTTCGCTTATTTGGGAAACTGTTGATCGGCTGTAGAAAAAGCTTGCTGAAGGTACGACGACTGAGAAAAGTCTAAATTCTATGTAAATAAATTAACATGTGGGGTCCAAAGCTGGCACAGAAAGGTAGTGTGGGATCCAATGGGAGTGACGTCAAAGTTTGTAGCTATATCTTATTATATATCTGTGGCAAAGTCGTAAATGTCAGGTCACAAATTGGAATGATGCAATTCTGGAAGATTTTCTGATCCACCGAAAGTACCTTTTTCGTATTTCAAAATCACTTTGGTAAAAAATAGTATTCTGATGTTGTCATCAAACAAAGTGCTCCTCATGACATCATATATGATATCGTTGATGAAATCGTATCTAAAATCAACAGTTCAAGTCATGCTTAAAAGCATTGCTTTCAATAAGTTGTTTCATTTCTGATTTCCTTCCTACGGCGTATTTTTTACGGATTGTAATTGTACAGTAAAACTGTAAAATGGAACGACCTTTGTGAACTCATACATCTATTCTGTTACCACGAGCAAGCAATTTGAGTTAATGTAAATCTCATGTAGTATAATCGTTGTAGGAAAAAGTACACCTTTGAATTACAGTGGGGAACATAGCTGTTCTGCCTTCAGCTGTTCAGCTTGAGCGAAAGCAACAGACAGATACGAACCACTTGGTTATGATTGGATCTTCGTAGGAAATTCTCAAACAGTCAATAGAAGAAAAAGAAAAGCAAGGTATAGCAAGTGGTTAGGGATTTGCCATATTTGGCTCACCCTTACAAAAAGTCAAGATCTGGCATTAATAAAGTTTATATCTGGGTAAATAAAATTTGATCTGGACAGATGAAGTCAGATATAACCTTGAATAATCTCTTAAATGAGTAGATTGGACATGTTGAAATCTAATAGATTGGACATGTTGGAATCTAATAGATTGAATGCTCAGTCTTTCAAGGTATAGGATTAGGGACCAATCTAATAGATTGAAAGTCACTCTTAGGAAAGACTGACAATTTTTACTCCAAAGAACGTCTAGTGAAAATTTCAATCAAATAGAATGATAAATCAAACTTGTCAAAGACTGAAATATTAAACATCAAGACAGGCTTAAAGATTCGGTATAATAGACTGCAAATCCCATATCAATCTCAATCTAAAGAATTATTATACCCAAGTTGATAATATTAGATACACCAATATGTTTGACAAACAAAACATAGTTGACAAAGAACTGCAAATCCCACTTTAACCATTCAACTCCCAACACTTTTTTTAGAAAGAGAGCTTTTTCACAATTTTCTCTTAATTGTCAACTGTTACAAGTTTAGACTGAATGAAAGCGAAACTTTAAGCTTACATTGGTGTGCATGATAATTTCCCAATCAAACGAGCAAATATTATTGTTTAACCTCAGAATTTTTCAAATAGATTTTTCAAATAGTGCACAAAGTACATACTGTAGTCTGTAACGTTACGTACCCGAAGGCGTACATAATATATACAGCAGTACAGTATTCTGCCGCCTACACTGTACACACAAGCAACAAGCCGACAACGCGGTACATACACTAGCTGGTACATTATTAGAAGATTGAAGTAGGACGCTGCATGTCGATCATCACCTGTTCTGTCGCTCTAGCCTCTCCTTGTACCTCTTCCCAGCTTGACTGGTGGTGCCTTACTTTTCTGCCCTGGTTCCTCCAGCTTGTCATGTTTATGAATTGTTCAAATTTCTTCTGGAAAACATCCCATCTTGCATGTCTCCTGTACCGTAGGTCGCCACTTTTCATATTCGTTGTATTTCCCATTGCCAGAATGCATAGTTAAGGTAACAAAGTCAAGTTGATATACACATAAAGCTTGATCTGGCCAGATACAGCCATATATAAACTGGATTAAATGTTATATTTGATATAAAAATAAAGTTTGATCTGGCCAGATAAAGCCAGATATGATCTTGATTAAAGGCAATTTGATATACAATTGAAATTTGATCTGACCAGATAAAGCCAGATATAACTTCGAGCAAATTCAATTTCATATAGCATATAAAGTTTGTTCTGGCCAGATCAAGCCAGATATAAAGTGGATTTTATGTTATATTTGGTATACAAATAACGTTTTATCTGGCGTCATAAAGCCAGGTATAACCTTGATTAACTTGAAGCCAGTTTGATCTACAGATAACGTTCTTTAATTTTTGTTATGGCCAGATCAGGCCAAATATGAATTAGATATAATGCTCAATTGGTATACAAAGAAAGTTTCAGATATAATGTCGATTAAAGTCAGTTTGATATACAAACAGTGGCGTAGCCAGGATGTTTGTATTGAAGGAGGAGGAGAAGCAGGAGGGAGGGGGATTTAATTGAACCGACAAGAAATGTAGTGGTGTAGTTGAGGTGACACTCGACTCGTAGGCGTGGAGTCCAGGGGCCCAGTTGTCGCAAAATTGACATTTCAAGGGAAAACAAGTATGTAACTACACTTAGTAGGAAGTTGTATTATACAAGTCAAAATTCATGTCAAAGAGTATACACCATATACAAAACACAAAACCATGAAAACGCATGTGGAAATATGTTTTATTGTTTACGTTTGTACATAACGGTTATGAGTTTATCGTCAATCTTTGAAACATATGGGTATTCTAAAAGAAAGGTTTTCAATAATTTACTACAAACTTGTATCAATGTTCTGTATTACGTGCCCCGACTCCCACCCCCTCTCTCTGCCTTCCGCATCTCTCTGCCCTGCCCTCTCTGTGTCTTAGTTCATGTAATTAAATCTCACAAATAATTAATATTTTAATATTGAAGAACACCCTTTTTCTGAGAACGTGCCCGTTTGAAATCTAAATACATAATAAGCATTGGAATGTCAAAGCTTGTTGAAGTACCAAACAGTTCTGACTATTTTACGAATCTATACTCTCGGGAGAAAAAAAACCACCTAATGTTGAACACCCATTTTCCCTTTTTTGAGTTGCAGGAATGAAGTGTCCTATTATAATGATTTTTAAAAACGTAATGCGGCATATTCCTAAATATCACGATAAACCGACCACAAACATACCGTAGAAACTGAGAGGTAAAAAAATGAGCTTAAAATATACAGAAAACTTTGCAAAAGCAAATGCTCCATCAAAATTGGTTGAAAATTAACCACGTTGGAGCGTTTTCAAACTTAGATATCCGATTAGCATCAAATACCTCAAAATTTCAGAATACATGGCTTTTTAATGAGATTCCCTAAAAACTATGATGGTGTTAAATCAAGAACCTCGGCTTAAAAAATTCGATAAATGGCAAGTCTTTCCTGTAAGTATTCCATGGTTAATTTCAAGATATCCGTGGCAGTTCAGGGCAAGCTTTAGCTTGCCAATCTACAGATCTGTCCCGGGTTCGATTCTCGGTACGTTTTTACCAGTACTCCACGTGAGCGTCTTGACGTAAATACAATTAGGAGGGTCTCACATTAATTATTTTATTTACTAGGTAATTTCCATTGTTATCAAAACTAGTAAGAAATGGGTACTTGGATTTTCAGCTTGAACTTCCATTCACTTAAAGGGTGTTTACGATTGCAATATAAAATAACAGGCCGTCCTTTCAGAAGATTTAATTTCAAATCCTGAGTAGATCGAGTAAACGTGCATGTAGTCTGTAAGCGTGTGTTTGTGAAAGATAGCCCCTTCCTAGATATACCCCACACATACAGAACTTTGCCCCTAGTCCCACACCTTATTTCTCTTCGACCATAAATAATGCCATGGTTTAAAAGCGCTCATTCGTTTAATAACGTTCAATTAAATATGCGATATTGCAATAACCCTAAAATTTGCAAAGACTATCCATAAAAGAGAAACGAGTAAATCAGCAAACAAAGAACCCTTTCTTAAAACATTCTAAACCATAACATAGTTTGATTTTCAAAGGTTCCATATTAAAGTAAATTTTAAAAGGCGAGACTTGAAAGCTCTTTTTAAGAACAAAAGAAGGGCCCGTCAAGGTATATAAACAGATAGAAAAGTTTGGTTCAACCACGTACTAAAAAGAACGTGAAATTCTTACTTTAGTAGTCTTTGACTTTTAAAAATTGCATGTGCAGATTTAAACAAGAATGGCAATCCACGGAGTTGCTGACCTTATCGCCTCTGCCACATCGAATTTGTAAAATGATCTATCGTTTTTTTCTCTCCGGGAAACATGACATAGAATATATCATTTCATATCAAATATTTAAACTCTGACGTTTGACCTTTAAATGACATTATGAGCGAGACACAACACTACATCACCTTCCACCAACCCACCAAGTGCCAATTACCCAATGTCACTGTTGGTTTTCCCTGGAAGCGCGAAACAAAATATACTACTGCCATCAATTATTTGACCTCTGACCTTTGACCTTTAAGCGACGTGTTACGTCTTTCATCAATCTTCATCAACTTAACAAGTAACAACCCAATTGCACTTGTGATATTTGCATTACAGGCAACCAACCAAAAGTTACCATTTTAACTTTGACCTATAAATGACCTGTTCCATTTTGTACGATACACACCCTACATCACCTTCCACCAACCCACCAAGTACTCAATATCTCTTATGGTTATCCCAGGAAGCGCAACACAACATTGACCATTTTAAATCAAATATTTGACCTTTGACCTTTAAACGACATATCTTATTATGTGTAAGACATATCTTGCATCACCCTCCACCAACCTTCCAAGTAACAAATTAGACACTAACTCATTAAGGGTCAATAAAATAGCAACTACGTTTTTGAGAACGATATTCAACACAAAATTTACCATTATTATTTGACCTATGGCCTTTGCCCTTTAAGCGACATGTCACGTCGTAGACACACCTTTGCATCATCCTTCATCGACCCACAAGTAAGAACCTAATTGCACTTACGTTTTTTCCATAACACGCGACTGACCAAAAATGACCATTCTAAATAACTATTGACCTCTAACCTTCAACCTTTAAATGACCGGTCCAATTTAACAAGGAACATAACCCTGCATCACCTTTCATCAACCCACCCATAACCAACCCAATATCACAAACGGTTATCCCAGGAAGCGCAACACAAGATTTACAATTTTAAAATCAATTATCTTTTAGCTCTGACCTTTGACCCTTAAATGACATATCCCATTATTGTGTGGGACATAATCGCCAACTTCACCAACCCACAAAGTAACCAACTCTGGACCCCCAACTCATCGAGGATTAATACAATACCAATTTCATGTTTCCAACGAAATGCAGCACAAAACTTGCCTTATATTTTACCTCTGACCTGTGACCTTTAAGCGACATGTCACAACATTTCAGAGAAACAACTTTACATCATCCTTTATCAATCCACCAAGTAACAACACAATTGCGGTTTTCCATAATATGATTGACCAAAATTTACCATTTTAAATAAACTATTTGACATTTGACACTTAAAGTGACATGTTCCATTTTGTACAAAATACAACCCTGCATCAGCTTCCACCAACCTAGCAAGTACAAATCCAATATCACTTATGGCTATCGCAGGAAGCGCAACACAAAATTTACCATTTTCTATCAATTATTTGACTGTTGACCTTTGACGTGTAAGGTACATGGTCCAACTTGTGCGAGACACAAGTTCACCCCACCCTATATCCTCCCACCAAGTTTCAACATGATAGCTTGTACAGTTGTATCTGTACACGCGACATAAAAATTGGGTACACTCACACACCCACCAACCTACACCCACCACCCACCTACCCACCCACCAACTTACCCACCCACCCACACACCCACCAACACAACCACCCACCTACCCACCCACCAACCCACCCACCAACCCACCACCCCCAACCCACCCACCCCCACCAACACAACCACCCACCAACCCACCCAGCAACCCACCCACCAACCCACCCACACACCAACACAACCACCCACCAACCCACCCACCAACCCACCCACCAACCCACCCACCCCAACCCACCTACCCACCCAAAAAGTGCATACAATACCTTATCGCCATATACACTATATGTTGCGATAATGTTAATTATGAATGTGATAAGCAGAGGGTAAAACGGATTTACATAAGAAAATAGAGCACTGTATGTCCCGTTTTAGCATATTTGCCCAGAAAGTTCCAAAACACTGTAAAATGGCCAGTTTGGAACCGATTTTGGGGTGGGTGGTAGGGGTTGGGTGAATGGATAGGGACGTGTTAGGGGAGGGGTAGGTGGGAGTGAAGTAGAGGCAGATAAAAAGCATATTTTTAAAATATTAAAACATAGTACCAATGAACATGAAAGTGTAGGAAAGAAAATGATCTTCAGTTAATAACATATTTTGAATAAGTATTCGTTATTCGTTATTACATATGCATCCCCTCTGTATGCATGCTTTGGCATTGTTCCTCCTACTTAGTGCGTAGGCATTTTGTGGATACCTCAAGTTTCGTTTATATGTTACCGAATTACATTTAAAAAATCAAATACTGATTTAGTCCATTTATTCTTACTTTTAAGGCCTCGCTCTTAGTCCTTTGTCAGCCTGCAACATCTCCATAATTTTCTTCGTTTTTTAATCTCTGTTTGCAAAGAACAAACTCGAGTTGCCATCTTTTACCAAGAAAGACTGCACGCTCATTCTCAAAGCCCAATTTGGTCTTTAGTTGTACCATTGTGATAAAACAAAGACTATTCTGTTTGGAAAGACCAGCGTGTCTGCCATTTTACTGTCGCAAGCTCGCTGGCTATCAGGTTTCCAAATTCCGTAGAATTTAACTCGAAACAGCTATAGATCTGCAGTTATAGTTATAGAGCTTCAAATATAGGAAATTCGGTCCGGCAGGACACGATTTCCCAGGAAATTGTGTCCAAGCAGACAGGGGAACGAATTCCCTGTTACACCGGCTCAACAACATCACATATTAGTGAAGGTCTTGATATTTATACAAAAAAAATCAGATTTCTAACAAATATATTCTTTGATCTAGGCCAGATATTAATTTCAGATATGGGCCTGATATAAATTCCTAGATCTGGGCCAGTTATAAATTCCCAGATCTGGGCCATATCTGGCTCGATCTGGAATTTTTGTAAGGGCAATACCTTGCCTTCACTCGTATCAGGAATCTTTTAATTTTCTAAATAATAGATTCCTGCCTATTGCCTATATACAGAAATAAAAATTCATTTCCCAGGTCGACTAGGGCCTTCCGTACTCTGAACAATGCAATGTTATATCGCGAAGAATAGTAGGTTGATGTCTTAACCCGTGTTTTCAAGTAATGTAGCAAAGCGTGCAATATTGAGAGACGGTATCAGAATAGTTCAAACGGCTCATTGCGGTACGATGCGACCTGTGTCTCAGCTCTTTCCTCGGCTCTTATGAAAAAGGAATTATCACTGGCGTACCAAATGGCAAAAACGGCACCAGTGGACAGTGAATTCATAAAGCAGAAGCGGCGCCACCCCGGGGGCACTTCATACTAAATGTGGTAGGGCTGTACAGCCCACCAACAGAAAAACATACCCGCAGTATGACATATTTTTTGGTAACTGCAGTATAAAATTATACAATTTTGATACCCGCAGTATGAAAGGAGTCAAATTTGATACCTGCAGTATGAGTATTAAAGGAAAATATTGTATTAATGGACCAGCAGTACAAAATTAACACAGTAAAACCTTATTTTTTGGGGTCTGCACTACAAAAATGATGAAAAAAGGACAATTTTGTTTACATAATAAAAAAACCTGCACTACATAAATGGTGCAAAACAAAGGCACCTTACATTGGGGAGGGCGCCACCGGCTTGGAAGAGCAGTGCACTGTCTGGGAGGCACATGCAGATTTTCTACTTGGAAGTAAATTTCCCTCCAACTGTATTCATACAAAAATTGCTAATGAAGCTTATAAACATTTTGCTATCGTTCTAAAATATTGCAGGTAGGGCCATCAGTACCACAACGTGTGGAGCAGTGGCGAGTCAAATGAAATAACTGGTGGGTTAAATGAACAACAGAGACCTTTGTTCTCCCGCAGTTCAAATTATATGATACAGCAGGAAAATCTAGCCCATGTATAGGTTTGTAGAGGCTTTCCTCAACAGCTCGAGTTTCAACTACCCCAATTGTTGTTACCTAAACAAATGATATAATATTTATATTTCATATTCTTCTAGGAAAATGCAGACGTTGAATGGAAATTTAACCGCACGGCTCTGTGGATGAGCTTCTTGGATGAAACGTTCAACGTTCCTCCACCTTATAACTTATTTCCTCGTCGTGGACCACTGTGGGAAGATATCAAATTCTGGTCAAGATACGCTTTTGGAAGAATATTTCGGGGAGTAAAGTGCTCTACTTGCAGTACATGTGTTGAGGAAGCAGGAAAGATGAATCAGACCCCGGAAGAAGCCGTAAGTATATATATGACATAATTGGGCGTTATTAGGTGACCATTTGGGTTAAAAAGGTCACCGTAAGTTAAACGTATTCACTGTGCGTGAACTACGTTTATTGAAAAGCAATAAGAAAACTTCAGTCATAATTACAACATTTTAAACCACAACATAATGCTTTTACTTTGAGAAATGCCCTGTTTGAATTTGATACAAAAGATAAACCTGAACACAGCGTATTTTTATGCATTTCATTCCTTTCCAAGTAATCATGTGGTAATTGGCGCATTTCCCAATATAGGTTCAAGGTGTGGTTATTGCGCTCATGATAAGTGTTAAGCCTATTAATCCGTGAGCAGCCCGAAAAACTGGGTACTTTGAAATACCAAAAAAATGTGGTACTTTTATGTATCATGTCTTCGCATGAGCCTACACATTTGACTAGCCCACACTAAACGTATGGGGTTTCTCATTTTTCGCTCCAAATTGTCAAAAATTTCACTAGATACCCGAAATGTTTTGAGACGGATAGTAAATAGATATTCATAACACTTTTTGCCGCTGCTTTTTGAAATTCATTGTCGCCTTTTTGAGAAAATTAACAAAACAGGCTGCTAATAATCTATTTCATTTCTCAAAAAGGCGACGAAGAATTTCCAAAAGCAGCGGCAAAAAGTTTTGAATACCTATTTACTCTCAAAAATAATCTCAAAATTATCAGGATATCCAGTGAAATTTTGGACAATCCGAAGCGAAAAATGAGAAATCCCATACATCTAGTGTGGGCTAGTCAAATGTGTAGATTCATGCGATGACGTAATACATCAAATTACCCAACATTTTTAGTATTTCAAAGTACCCAGTTTCTCGGGTTGCTCCCGGACTGTATTGGATACCTGAATGTTTTGAGACGGATAGTAAATAGATATTCATAACACTTTTTGGACTTGTCGCCTTTTTGAGAAAATTGAATGCTTGCACTAATTTGACCGTCAGCATGGTTCTCGTCAAGTACAACCGATAAGCTGCTATTTCGCTTGTTTCTTTTGGAGAATCGTATTTCCAACAAAAAACATCAACTAATCAAAATGATTTTAGTCCAGACCTGCGATATCATTCTACTAAATTAAATTCGGTTGTACATATGAAATACATAAAGATAGGATAATAGGAAAGTGGGGAATTTTAAGCGTTATTTTCATCGTTACCATCACCATCATTCACCATCAACATTCTTCTTGCGCATTGATAGTAATAAGTCTGTATTCAACATTTGCTTTTAGGAACTAAACACGATGAAAAGATCGACGTCCAACAGTTCTTCTGCCAGCCACAAAGTCGACGATGAGGGATACAAGGTATTATCATTTAATTCTACTTATCGTAAGTTAACAATAAGTTGTGTAAACTGCTGTCACACCTTCAGTAGCCTAACAAAATAATCTCTAAATTCACAGGAGTGATGATAGTTAAATATTACAAATTTACGTTTTCGAGTTATGGTTGACAAACGTTTGCGGGTAATCAGTCCGGTTTGTATAAGCTCATTCAGGAGAATAGTTTTAGTTTCCCTTTCAGAAGATTCTCATGAAAGATGGATCAAGTACCTACAATTACGGGGAGGTCTTATTTGAAGAAATCTGTCAAATACCTGAGCTAATCATCCTTTTGCTCATATTTTGTGATACATATGTACAGAAAGATTAGGTGAAAAATCATTTTGTCATATCGATTGTAAGATTTTCCGATGTGTAATTTTATTCCTTAGAATGTGACATCTCAACGACAAATTTACACTGTTACAAATATTTGACTTTTTAAAATCACTGTTTCGCCCCAAAACCTAGCCTTCTTTGTGATGTTTCCACATAATTCAAGTAGAACATCAACGATGTGGTGGGTATAAGTCTCTTATTGTTGGTGGGCATAGTTAAAAGTTCAGGCGCTTCTTGGACATTATTTGAGGGGCACTTTTCATTTTAAAAGGGGCACTTTTATAAGTTTTCGAAAAGTAGAGAAATCTTGCTTCCTGGCCCCGGTTCCTACTTATGTGGTTTGAGTATAGGCGGGATTTGAGGGGAGCAAGGAAGCGCTTTCTCCACTCTCACTTTTTATTAAAATGGATACTTTTGTATGGTGATGTGTTGTATTTTAGCGTGATTTTGTAATTCCCCCTCCCCCCCCCCCTTCCCACACACACACACTTTCGACTTGTCCTCACTTTCGATAGGCAAATCCCGTTTAAGATTGGCGAGCCTGGACCAATGTTGACAGTTACCCATCAGGCGAATAGGTAACAGTTTTCTTTAAAACTTTCTGCTTACAAAATTGTTGGGGGCATGCTCCTCCCACCACGGCTCTCAGTGTCGGTGCCCCTGGTAAAATAACATGCGTTAATTGTGTCATACAACTACTAAATGTATGTAACAACTTCTATATTTGTGAGTAAATGCATTTCTATTTAGTTTTAAGCTTCAAGAATGACCTAGAATAATTTCATATAAGTTTTAAACGGGCGCATCCAGCTCAGTCTGCCCTAAACTTAAACAAACTTAAAAAGCACCTCCTGCTCTGTCCACCATCAACTTGTCAAAAGGGCACCCCCTGCTCCCCTTACTTTAGGGCAAGGTGGCAGTGCCCCGCCCCCTTGCCGCCGTGGTTCCGCCCAGGAGTCTAATTGCCCCCACTGCGTAATGGAGCTTCAAATATCGTTTGAATATGTGAAAACTGTTTTTCAAATAAGCCTACAAAAATTTAAGTCTCAACAGCAATATGGTGCAAATTTTGATAACAATGTTTCCTTTTGAGGGAATTGAAATCATAAACAGACATACTATCAGCAAAATACTGTATGTATAAAATCAAGATGGATTTTGAATCCTTGCAACAAGACATGCTTTCAACTATGGCAAAATTTCCTCGTATTGCTAGTATATTAGCCATTTTTGAGCAAGTAAATAATTATCGCAATTAATGAATCACAATTAATCAATAATAGCATCATACAAATACACTTCTAAGTGGCAATCATTATACGAAATATAACTATAAAGTTTTATTAATTTCTTTTGAAGTCCTCTTTCATATAAGATGGACTTACTTGACCCCTAAACTAATCATTGTTAACTGGTTAATACATTATTTTATGAGTAATCCGTCCAATGTGTTTCCAATATTTTTCATTCACTTTCCTTCCACTCTAGAAGCTGAATTTATCACAGATAAACTAGTGATTTTACGCATCAGTTATTAGACTCTCTTTTCTGTACGCAAACAAAGAACTTCTTGTGAAGAGCCAGATAATGTTACTGCAGGAGCTGTTCCTTTAAGCTCCCTGGTTATTAACACTCTTGTGATTTTAATGACTGAAAATATAGAGCCTGAGTTATTCAATTGCACTATGGATATATACCCCATTCAGGCTATTTGAGTTTTAAAACTTTAGTTTTTAAACGCATGCTCGTTCAAACGAGCGATCAACTACGAGTGCTATACCTCCATTTGACTATATTATGGACAAATCCTAAATAGGATATCATAATCCAATTGACATATGAAAACAGCGTTTTTTTATCCTTCAGAAATGTTCGCTGGACTTTTCAAATCTATGTTATTATATGCTAAATTCATTCGGATCGCGCCAAACGAAAAGCGATTTTTGAAGTAATTTTTAGTAAGATTTGGAACTTGCAAAATTCTTCAAAACTTACGCACTAATATAAAGTGTTGTTGCATTCTTGGATCGATCTATGTAAGGCAAACATGATAATACAGCAAAATGTCTAATAAACGCTTAGGATTAGATAAACGCTGCAGAAATTCGAACATATCTGAACGAAAATCTGGATTTTGCGCTAACTTTGCTTAAGCTCAAATCTCCTTGCCTAAACTCAAAATCCCTTGCCTAAGCTCAAAATCCCTTAAAGGACTGTTGAGCTAAAAACGGTGTTGTAAACATTTTAAAGGGAGTGGATAATATTTAACCATGAACACAATGAAAGTTTATCACGTTTTAAGTTTCGCCGGGCAAAAAAATATTTGGCAGGGTATTTAAAATTTAAAAATTATAACACTATATTAGGCTTTAACGTTAGTATAGCAAAGCATCGTGGGAAATATCACAAAATGGCGATGGCCATGTCACGAAAAGTTTATAATTTAAGAACCTATTGGTTTCTTATTTTAGGACCTCTCCTGGACTGAATAAGTTCAAGTGAAATCCATACTCAACGCATAATGAAAGCCCATCTAATCCCCAGTTTTCTTGACCAAAGCCGATGAGAGCACATGAATCCACCTGGGCAGAACGCCAGTCAATTGCAAGTTACCTTCTCAGCAGTGTTGGTACTCATTTGTAGCCGAGTGAACTAGAGAAAGTAAAGTGTCTTGCTCAATTAAGTACACAATGCAGAGCTCGTGAAGAGAGTCGAACCTGGTGCCTTTTGCCTAAGAGCCTTAACCACCTGCCAACTGGACCTCCCACAATACATATATTCAAATAATTTGATAAATAATTATTGGAATCGGATATGTTTAAAGTTCAGAAAACTTAACCACTGCACGTGATTAAAATTTATAACTCAAATTCCATTTTAATAATGAAATGTGAACAACTTTTTCAATTGCAAATTTTACTGTGAAATGTTCGAGACATTTGAAAATATGTGGTGATTTGTTATTGTACGATTATGCAGTGATGTTTTAACAAAACTTGCATGAAAAACATTTTAAAGTTTTGCTTGAGAATCATTTCGACCATAAATGGTATTAGAGTCGAATCGCAATTATAAATCATCCGGCATTTTGTCTTAATAAAACAAACGAAAACCCAATTTATCGGTGCTTTTTGGTCTGTCTCAGTGGTGGCGCCAGGCACCACTAACTGAAAGGAGGGAACAATTGGCCCCAAACGTTTTGTGGGATCACACTTTGTCATACGAAAGTAAACTGATTGAACTGTGTCCCTGTCCCAATATCCATAAACAGTACAAGTGATTCAGCAATAACCTTTCATTGGATCATTCCTGCAAGACAGTTTCTCCTCGGATTTGGACGAATTGAAAATTCGCGCTTGCGGAGAAGTGTGTGTGTGTAAGTGTGTGTGTGTGTGGAGGGGGAGCTTGTCTTTTCATGTCATGTCTTGTCTTTTTCCCAGTCGCCCTTGGGGTCTTACCCCCCAGTCCCGTGGCGCTACTATTGGTCTGTCACTGAATATAGTTTCAATACTGATTTATTGACATTTTGCATTCGTGTTCATTCTGAATAACGTCCTTTTGCAAAATTTGCTCTTACTGATTAATCCGAACACAGTCTACAAAAGCCTCTTTCGAGAACAGTTACAACGGCACGGTCCCTTTTTAATCAGTACGTTTCGCATAAATTCACTCGAAGATCACATGTACCCTCTTGTGGAAGCTTAAAGTACTAGAATCCTATATATTTGCATCTCAATATAAAGAAAGGAAATGATTCAAGACGGCTTCTATAATGAATTAGTTCAGGCAAATCTTAGAAGAAAGTGGAAATCATCGAAACTCCTGCATTAGAACACGTATTACTTACCTTTAATGACGTATATTTTGTATATCGCATAGTCAGGAAGTCATGTTATCCTTTTCAAATCTTCATATAAAAGAAAACAAAAAGACTTAACTACTGTAAGGACTTCTTTTAGATGTATGCCGGTTCAATTCAAAGAGGACCATATTGTGATTTCAGTTTATGTCGTTTCTGCAATATGGCTAAGCAGTATGCGCAGCTTAAGACTATTTTTATTGCCATACTCAGCTGATGCAAATACACGTTTAAAAAAAAGAAATATGAAAATGGAAACTAACGGAGCTATGAGATGACCAAAGTAATTTATCTTGCAATTCTCGTGAATTTCAATCAGAACATCATACTCCATTTGATCCTAATCAGCTATTTGCAGAAATAATTACCATAAATTGATTGAAGACGCTAGAAGAAACCTAGTGAAGACTGGGAGTAATGTACTAGGAAAAGCTGGTGGGTAGTTTCATTAATCAGTCCGGAAGCATGCCTATTAATAGGAACATTTATAACACACGAGAATATTGAACTTATACAGCCATATTGGTTAGATGTTGCAATAAAATGTCATAATTTCTAATATACTTGAAATTTTGAAGATTATTGTGTTGAAAAACATTTGAATTTTCAAAATGGCTAGCTCTATTGTTTATTTCATATAATATTTCAAAAACGGCGTGATGAACATATCAAATGGGAGTGGAAAAGTTGTAGCCATGACAGTAATGAAGGTATTTTCATAAGTTTTAAGTTTCCCCTAGCAAAGATATTTTTCCCAGACGTATTTCAAATGTGAAAAATGTAACATTGTATAAGGCTTTAACGTTAGGATAGCAAAGGATTATGGGAAATATTACAAAATGGCGGCTTCCATGTAACAAAACGTTCCCATTAATAGGAACATTTATGTTCCCATTTTAATAGGCATGCTACCGGACTGTTAATTACGGGTCCATGTGATTGTCCGTGACAAGGTATTTATTTGACATTATGGCACATTTAAGTTTCTTTTCATAAGAATTCCTTCCCCTGACAAAGTCTACACAAACTGAAATGATAAATTCAATTGAATTCTCGTTTGCCTGCATGATTTGGTTCCGCGTTACATATATAATATATTTCATTATAATGCTGCATCAACACAGACATTTACAAATAAAGATAAGACCTAATAAAAAGAGACAAATAGTCAAATATTCTACCTTGATATATGATAGAGAATTAAAAAATTAAACCATTTATCACAAAACCTCATCCAAGTTTGAAGTTCAAACATGGCATTGACGTAACCAGAGGGGTGGGTGCTATCAATACCCAAAAAGTAATACACAAATTTAAAAGGGAGAAAAAAATTATGAAAATGAAACATTTTTTAAAGAAATTTTTCTAGAAATATTTAATAACGATAGCACCATTTTACGTCTAACCAATCTTAGTTGTTCAAAAATACCCAAAGGGGAGGGAAAAATTCCCAAAGGGGAGGGGACACTCTTATGCCCTTTCCCCATATTGGTGAAATAAACACATCTCAAAAATGATTCGGTCACTGCAGGCCCTCCCTGTGAAAAATCCTGGCTACGCCAATGAAACATGGACGCTGCCATTTTGTCTAACTTGCGTGGTAATCATGCAAATGATGACACTATTTACCCTATGTTCTAGCACACATAATGTATTTCTTTAGAATTCTCTTCATTAATCATATACAAATTAAAAAAATCATAGACCCATGCAAAGGAACAATTATCTTAATTGAGAACATTTTAAATACATTATAAAGAAATACACTAATTTTTCAATCTGTACTGGGTGTATGCCATCATTTCTAGAGGAAGTATGGAAGTTTATATCGACCTAATTAATGTTTAAATGAAATAGAAAATATATGCTACATTATTTTCTACGATGAACAATTTCTTCAGATAACTTGTTATTATTATTTTTATCATATTAAATTAGTTAAACAACCAGGCTGACATCTTATTCCGTTTAGCTGTTTATTAGGATGTATTGCCTTTTAAAGAGTTTAACATGTGTCAAAAAGTGATCACCTTATAGTGTACATTTTAACATCATAATTACAGATCCAAGATGATTCTTTATGTGGTTTCCAATGATTTAGAAAGAGCAATTAATTATCAAGGAAATAATAAACAGTGTGTTTGATCTGCAATAATAACACAACCCTTTACACTACAAGATCACTTTTCAACAACCTGGTGCCAGAAACTATGTAATAACCCCTGCCAAAACGGATTAAGATCAACGTGGCTTTTTCACTGATTTGTTTCACGAAAATATCCTTTTAAAATAGCTGTTTTGTGGCAAACTTAAAGCCTAATCTGTTTGAGCTGATGGTAATCAAAGTAACGTTCAATATCTATATTCTTCTTCAGAGGATCATGTCTCGGTTGGTGGATCGGTACATCGCAGATCGTACGTCACATGAAAGAAACTTAGAGGGCGACATAACAGTGGCTGATCTCAGAAATCTTAAGAATGATGTTGTTGGTTTAAGGTTTGTTGATTTTATATGTATTTGTAGTAAACGCGATCGTTAATACATAACCTCTCATACAGTACAGTGTTCACAAAAGAACATGGAATTTAATACCGCGTGAACCTAAGAAACATATTTCAATTTACATTTGGTGGATTTCCCGGTTTTTTTTGTTTGTTTGTCTAAAAGGGTATAAACGGTCAATTCTTTCGAAGAAATTCGGTGTCTTCTTCACAGGATGATATCGTTGCAACTAATCTTGCAGACGCGCGCATATAATTTATAAAAAGGGAGGGGCCAAAACGTACACAGCTATAAAATTTCACGCCAGGCATTTGCAATAGACCGTTTCCAACCGAGTTAAGCCGATCGTGAAACGTCAGAGTACTTTAAGTAATCAAATGCTGGAGGATATTTCCTTTACTAATTAACCAATCAGCCGCAGGAAAAGTTGTAAAACAACAACAATGTGCGCGCGTATTAAGCTTGCACGCACGTACGTACTAGTACAATGCAATAAGTCAGTGTGTACACGTACACACGTAAACCTTATGTAAAATGTATGTCTTTTGTTGTATGCACACGTAAAGTATCTAAATTTGCGTCAAACTTACAAGGAGTATGCGATAACCAGGTAAGTTTTAAGTTCAAATTTTGCCTCGCTTACGTTAATGACACAGTAGTTAGTACGTTCAATACATGGAGTTGCAGGCCTAGTGTGCTTGTAAACGGGTTTTTTTGTTGCGAAAACACACCTAAATGTGTCTATGTATTTCTTCACGCAACAATCCTCCCTCCGCATTGGTTGGAAATAACGTGCGTAGTATCTTTTTTTTCAAGACGTTCTTCCAAAAAAAAAAAAACATTAAAAGAAAAAAGATTTACTTTTAACTGTTTAATATAGCAATTTATTAATTACGACACTCACAACATGTGAAACAAATTCGAGTTTCGGTTTGCTGATTTTAAGGTTGAAATATGAAGGTCTTCATATCGAAAATCAATTTGCCCAAAAGTTCTGGGCAATTTTGCTTAAAAACAAGTTGAAGCCCATTGACTTTGCTTAAGTGTGTAATTGGATATGCATGTAATCGTCCATACTCTGCGCGATTGTACTTGTTTATTGCGTGCGAGGAACTTTAAACGATTTGGTAATTTTTCTAGGCTTCAGTATATACTGCACGGGACATGAGAATTGAAGGACATCAAGCATACATATACAAATATGTATAGCTTGATTTCTACCGTTTAGATTTCGAGATATAAGTGGAAATTCCACAGCATATATTTGCAAAAAGCCTGAATGTAGATTACGGTGAAATGGGTGCAAAGCGATCGCATGGGGGTAAATTCGCCGCCACTGTGTAATTGTTACCTTTGTTGAATTAACATTTAATCAGAAAGCTATATAAAATACATTTTGAGAACAAATTTTGTCTAGACTGCACGATGCAGTCGGATAATTAGCTTCCCTGATAATAAATGGAATTCGTAATTTCTCGTTGTGCTGAGATTACTTTTATATTTTGTTACATAAAACGAGTAAGCACAACGAAATCTAATCATAGATACATGTTTCAAAACACCATACCTCTTCAAGTTAAAAAAATATTTTATGTTCATGTCATCAAGTTTTGTGTACTTTGTTTGTTCTCATGTTGTTTAAATAGTACACGACTTTCTACAAATTATTTTCTTATTATCTTAAATTTGCTAGGTACGAGCTGTTCAAGCAGATGTGGCAGATCAACGAAAAGCTCGAAAATGAGGCTGCGGAATCCTGTAACATCCAGGAGGAGATGACCAGTGTGAATCGTATTTTCGAGCGTCTAGACAAAAATAACGAGGAACTAAGTAAATATCAAAAAGAGGTAGGCAAGTGGCAAAAGATGATGACCACACGACTCTCCAAATTACCGGTGTTTGAGGCGTCTCTAGAGGACTGGAAAAAACAAACAGAAGATCAAATATTACGAGAGCACGCAAAAGTAGGAGACATTGTTAACTGTTTAGAAACCGTTAAGGACGAAACAGCGGAAGCGAGTGATAAAAGCCCGAAGCGCCTTCGTGTTAAACCGTTCGTATCCGAAGCTGAAATACCTCATGTCGAACCTGAACCGGTTGAAATTCAGCGTGAACCACCTCCGATATTACCCGTAAGTCCACTGCCACAAGTAAATCCACTTCCGGTGCTTCCAAAACCAGCGGCTGAAGTCCTTCCTACACCGGTGCTACCGCCAAAGAAAGCAAAGCGACGCTCTCGTTTGCCTCGTCCAAAGTCGAAACCTGTAGCTCCACCTGTCACAACAAGACAATCCCATCCTGTTGGCAAAAGACCCACTGGGATACTCAAGCCGAAGGTAACCAAAATATAAACAATGCAACATCAGATGCAAAGGAAGTTCAATTGCAGATTCGCTACTTTGTAGCACGTGACGCTAATTTGTTTGAAAGAAGCAGAGGCTTAAGTATCATGTACACGAGAAGAAATCCTTGTAGCATTGTTTTGCGATATATAAATAACGACTTTCGAATTATGTTAACTGAGCTGCCCAGAAGAAAAACAAACAAACAATGTTAACTATAGATGAAAACATGCGCGAGAAGGTACGATGGCGTTATTGAGATGGGTGTAACCTGCGCTCTGGAAGAAAATGATAATTTTATCTGTTGATGTACCTCATAATCTTAAAAAGAGAAACTGGAAAATTCATTATTATACAGTAGCAATACATAACATTGTTTTGGATCTACAAGGATGACATGAGAAGGTACGAAGGCCGAACGCAGGCCGAATTTTTCAGTCAAGGAACGGTATTCATATATGTGCGTTGCCACAAAGACTACTTTAATAAGAGTTTATCTTTGGTCCATTTGATAATTTTCGTGTGTGGTCGATCCAGGCTAAAGCTTTGGATGTCCCCAAGGAGCTCATAATCCTCAACTTCACATGGAATTTTCGGATTCAAAAAAAATTTTGGTTCCCAACCTGATTTGTAAATACTGACATGATATAACTATATAAAGGTCAAAGTATCATTTATATTCAGTATTAAAGAGGCACTCTTACCAAATATTTAGTGCGCAATTTTCAGAGACTGTAAACAGTCCGGTTCGTACTCCCGATCGAGAGAAATGTTTTGTTTTCCCGATCGGGGGATCCTTTACAGAGGTAGCCCACGATGCATCTATCCAAATTCAAGGTTTATATAGGAATAACATAAGAATCAGACACATTTCGAGCGCGGGAACTCAACCACTGCGAAAGCTTACAATTTTTCTTCACTATTTGAATTAATGGCATATGAATTATCTTTTTACCGTGCGCTTTTGAAATTCACAGTACGGTTTTCGAGAAATTTGAAGAGAAGTGATGAATTCTAATTATGTGTTACCATTAGGCAGTCGCGCTTTAACAAGGTTTTTTGAAATTATGAGAAATAACTTGGGGATTTATGAAAATTATTTTGCAATAACTGCGTGATAGTAACGAAGTTGTTTACTTTCGCGAAATTGAACATGAATATAGCAAACTTTGTTACAAACCTTTAATGAAACGACTGATAGGCGTCTATGACTGAAATTTCACAATAAAAATGGCGGCTTTCATATATCACTGTAAGCTCAGTGCGCATGCTTGAGTCTCCCGATCGAGGGACTTATTGATCCCCCGATCGGCGGTACGAACCGAACTGGTAAAATATGCAGTAAAGTTTCTAAAATTTGCAGTAAAGTTATTTTTTTCCTCGCGGAGAGCTATAACACTTCTCTTAGAGACTTTACCAACTTATACCATGTAGTTATCGAAGATTCACAAATAGTAACATTCTATCACTTTAGGTTGCAAAACAGAGCAATGGATGTTTGAAATTGTACCAAAATTACGCCTTCTTTTTTTGGTCAAATTCTCCTTTAAGAGACATAGACAAAATAATGTTGTTAGTATCCACTCTTTTTCCAGGGCCAAATTTATCTCTAAAACATTTGTTAAGATTAAATGAATGCGAAAGTATGGAATGAATTTTTTGTAGAGCTGTTTAATATGAACATTCCCGGACCCTTCCCACGCAGGTGATGGTACTCAAATCATTAGCATATAAATCAGTTCGTTGATGGATTTGTAAGTTTAAGACTTCTTATCGCTTAATAACCGAATAAGAAGTTTTTGTAAATAGTATCTATGATATCTGTATATATGAAATTGAAAACGTTAAAGCTCGTAGTATGTATTGGTATTACCTTATAATCATTTGTTCAAAGCAATATATAAAATTATAACGTATGATATTGGAGAAATGAAAAGGAGGAAAATCATCAGATTTATTTACCAGAACATAAAATGGCTAGATTGGGTATGTATAGTAAAGTAAAATGCTTGGAGCAATATGTGACTGCTAAAAACGATAGGGGTAACATTCTACAAAGCAGTGGGAAACGGGTGTCTGAGTGAACAGGCCTACACTTTTGGGTTAGATTGTGCGTATAAGTTCACGCACTACCTGCCAATGTTTACAACATGAACCATCGAGTTAGCGGTGTATTTCTGCTGTCCTTGTTGATGAAAATACTTTCCTGGTGTAAAATCGGCTATTTCTATGTGATTCAGAGTTTTGCGTGCGTCACCAGGGGTCACATTTACCCTACCCCATCCCCTGGAGACCGAAGCACTCATCTCCTTGTATGAAATTACGTGATATATACATGGGTGCTGTCAAACCTGGGCAAGACATGCCCAAAATAAAACTTTCA
>JAIGNY010004564.1:287500-290000 GCA_020152595.1 Chiridota heheva | reverse complement strand
TGGGACTAATACACACTGCTTGTTTTTGACCTCTCTGATAAGTTTAGCTATTTCACACTCATCCAGAAGTTGAAAAGCAAATAGCTCTGATGTTTCCCTAGAACAATCATCACACACTGAAACTGATGCAGTACTGTCTAAATCATCACGTATTTTTATTTTGTCCACAAAGAAAGAATTGAATGAATTTGCCGGTGACTTTCCGTTTTCAGATTTGGGTAGAGGATTTGATTTTGTTCTGTTCAAGAGGCCATTTACTATGGAATAAAGTTGCTTTGGGTTTTTACCAGCCAACTCTATTTTACTATTGTAATAATTACTCCGAGCTTTGTTAAGCTCGAAGACATACAAGTTCCTAACAAGTTGTCTCTATTCGTTTGTACTGCCCCTCTGCTTTCCTCAGCAGCCACTTATCAGCTTATGTTCTCGGTGTTTGTCTGAGTACCATGGGAGCGTAGGTCTTACTGTACCATTCAGTTCTTTCATTGGTGCGAATTTATCAACGGTAAAGCTTAATGGAGTATTATAAAACCTTCACCAGGTCATTGATATCACTGGTTGCATCAACATCAGCAAGTTGTTCACGAAGATGCTGCTGGAACTCATTTGTCTTAATACATGCAATTTTCCTACTCTTTTATTTTTTTTAACAGTGAGCTCGGGTTTTTCCACTCCTAGTTTACAAATAACAGCATAGTGGTCTGACAAAAGGTCGTGGGTACTAGCACATGTAAGCAAAATGGGATGTATCTCTACTCAGAAATAAGTCAAGAGAATTGTCTGATGTGTACGTGGGGGATACCACATGTTGGGAAAAGTCATAAGAATTGATGACATCCAGAAACTGTGCTCTGTGGGTTTTCAGTCTTGTTGACATGCATGTTGTAATCCCCAGTTAATCCTAGAGTGGAATTAGTCTCAGCCAATGAAATAAGAAAATCATCAAGTTAACCGTACAATAAAATCATGAACTGTGTAATTGTTCTGTGTGAATATGGATAAACTACTACTAGCTTCAGCAGCCCATATTTTGTTTCAATGCTGTACTCTGAGAATTCAAAGGAGCCTAAGTTCTCAGCCCGATCTAGTCTTATAGTAATGTTCTCTCTGAAAAGTAAACCTGAGCCACCTCCCATTCTGCAATCATTGCGTGGTTTATCCATGAACATAAAACCTTTTTGTTTAAATTGGCCCCTCACAGCATCATCATTTTCTGTCAGCCATGTTTCCGTGAAAGCAAAAATATCAATATTTCAATTACATAATCTACAAGTTAAAGTGTCTTGTTCTTTACAGACTGTGCATTCACATGTGCCATAGTGATTGGGGTTGGTTGTGCGTTTTATAGTCTGAACTGGCTTAATAACAATTGGATTTCTCCTAGAAACTGTTTGTGGGTTAGTCCTCCCTTCCGTTCCCTATTTTTCTTTGCAAGTTTACCAGAGCGTTTGTCTTTTCTGGTTTTATGATGAATAGGTGTTAATTGCTGTTCATCCAATTTATCAACAACTTCACAAGACATTTTCCCCGTTTGACTTAATCTTAGTTCCTTTAATTCACAAAGTGAGTATATCCTTTTGATAACTGACTGATCTGGCATTTTGACATGCCTTTCTGAAAAAAAATCAATATCTCACAAATTCAAACCAGATAAAGAATGGTGAAAAGATGGAAAAACAGCTTTTTCTCCCTGGCCAAACATGTTACACTAAAAGCACTCTCACAGCTTAACAGAGGATAACCCTGATCATCAATTCAGAGAGAGAGCATGAAGTTGATCAAAAATCAATATCCACAGTAAAGTTAGATTTCTCAGTGCAATTCTGGCCTACGCCTTGCTGTCCCAACAAATCCAGCATGGAAAAATTATAATCAATCAGTTTGGTAAAATTACACAAAATTTATTTACAACAGTTAATCTAGTTTAAGCTCTGATATATCCAGAGACTTATATAAGCCATGAAACTTGGAAACGTCCAGACCAACAATTTATTTCGGTACTGCTTAGGAGAGCTGCCACACATCTTAACATACTAACTCCTCATACAGAAAACAACCAATTAACGTTCAAAGAAATACATAAACATTTGCAATGAAATTGCTTACATGACATCATCAAACACGAATTCATCATACTGTAGAAAAACTTTAAAATACGACTGGGAAATCTTTAAAACTCTATATCTACTGAACGGAATATGATATCAAGCTGATTTATGTACCAAATTGGCTCCTAAAGTATGCTCTTTCAAATAATTTTTACACAAAAACCGGTGGAATACTCTTTTAACCCATATCTCAAAGTACAGTGTCGTTGCTAAAGCCCTTGTTCTGGAGAGCCAAAGACATTGGATTGTCTGAATCGTGTTTTACCAGTATCTTACTTTTGAGAATCATAATCGAACATTAATGCTTTCCTTGCCCACTTATTCGCCCACTCCATAGCTACGCTAGTTGTAGCACAAATTGAAATCGAGCAGCAAGTTATTACGATTGTATT
>JAIGNY010004564.1:230000-282500 GCA_020152595.1 Chiridota heheva | reverse complement strand
TTACGACAATGTGCAAACCTGATAAACGTTTCAGAGAAATCCTATCAAATTGCTCATGGCAATGAGGTATTGAGATCAATCTAAATAATATAATGAATTAAGGATTGCAATGAAGTTGTCCTTTTGTCGGTCTATTTTCCTTTCTTTGTTGTGTTCAACCCCTTTCATCAATTCAGTGAACATTGAAGAACTTCTCCGAGTCATGCCCCATTGCTTCAGGAGTATCATACGTAAACAACACCCCTCCAAACAATGCTCTTCAAGATAAGAAGAGGATTTCCCTTCTATCAAGAATAATCAATATCTGGATTTCAGAGTAATGATCAATAAACAAGTGCCTTCTTTTGTGTCTCAAAATGTTGACTGACGAAATTACCAAGTAAACAATGTCACTATATTAGGTGTTGGGCTGTATTTCGTTTCATATGGATACCAGCCAAGCCGTGGGTGGATCCGATCACATTTTCATTAAATAACCATTTTTGTAGTCTGAATCCCACTTTACCATCCTTTAAGTTTGTATGTTGAGTAATGCAAAAAGAACCGAAATGAACATTTTAATCCTATTATTCGTGTTGTGTTGTCTCCCTCCTTTATATAGTAACGCCTCCACTGTGCCAACCTGTAAAGAGGACGGAACAGGGTATGCTGACATATGTATACTTGTTGCTTTTTCCTAAATAAAAAGATTAGATATTGAACAATTTCTTTCATCTGTTCATAGGGAATTGTTTTTCAAAATTTGAGACCGCACTTTTCATCTCTATGTAAAGGGTACTTTCTGATTTTGCAAACAATTGAGAAAGGGGAGGGGGTGCGTTGTGTGCTCCCTGTTTTGTCGCCACTAACTTAATTATGAACCCACAAGTTTTTACCTAACTTTATTCCTCTAGAAGGTATCGTCATCGTCTTGAAATTAAGCAGTTCAGGAACCCAAGTGAGAAACTACCGTTTTTGTCATCAATGATGTTTAAACGTAACCCGGAAGAAGGAACTAAGAGAATTAAGTAGAATGGGAATTACATTTTTTGTATTTATTCATTTTTAATGAAACTGCACTTTTTTAACCAGAATAAATTGAACAAATTGTGTCATCTTATTTCTAATTTTGATCGTCTACAACACCCTCACATATCATAGACCACTGCTTTAAACACCTTCCACATACAGAGTTGAATTCATTTATATTTTTCAGGATTAATGCTTCCAAAAATAATCAGATCCCTAAATTTTTTAAACTTTTCATCCTCAGTTATGTCTTACATAATACTAGACCACACTATGACCTGGTCATTTTATCTTGCAGATTAAAGTATACTTCACCATGACAAACCTTACATCTAAAATGGCAATTCCCTTCATGGTCCGCAAATCTGAACTTTTTTACCTGCCATCATCAATTATTCGTTCTGTAAACAGGAAACCAGCTCTTCAATCCATCTTAAAATGTAAAACGGACTTGTCGAGACAACCTCAAATAAATTGCTTTACAATTGATCAAAAACCGTCATCATAGTAGCAAAAATTAAATTGGGGAAACATTAGACTATTTTACAGAGTTTATAAGTGTCAGGCATCAATTTGCATACCTTATGCAAATTTTGTGATGGTATGGCAGGGAGATCTTGGTTTCTTCTTCTGTAAATCCATTTTTTTTTTTTTTAATGTCTACCAGAATTATTTGAAGTGCATGCTGCAGCAAATTGTGGCCAAAAGTGTTCGTGTCTTTGCCATGCTCCTAATACAAATTCTAGCACGAATGCTTTTCCCATCATTTTTCAATGAATAAGATTTAAGAAAGAAATTTAAGAATTACATCAAGATTTTGAGCTGTCCGTCCAGATATACATAATAAATATTCGTTTTTTAAATATTTTTTAAACTGATCAAACCTTGATCAGCCATAAGTCAATATTCAAAGACAAGTCTGCTCAGATTTTAATATCCTTTCAATCAATATAGAAATTGCTACATTCCCATGCATAGAACATTAATGATCATCTTGTTTGTCAAGGTAATATTAGTTTGGTGGTCAAGAAAGTCTATCTTTTATGAAAGGACTTCAAAAGAAAAAAATAGCGAAAGCATTCAAAACTCTTGTTCCGTTATGGAGATATTAAAGTTTTAAGTTTGGTATCATTTGTATAGAGACTAGTTGTGATGTCATACCCTCAGAATCCTGTCTTTATGTCTTCTATCATATTTTGTCCTCCGATTTTGTGACTTAGAAAACATGGGAAATATCAACAACAAAAATTACGAAAGGTATTTATAATATACCACCTAAAGAAAGTTCAAGGAAAAATTACTTAAAAAATGTAATCAACTTTCTTTAAAATACATTAAGAATTGTTAATGTGAGGATGTACACACCAACTTTTCATAGTAGACTTACTGCACCAGTCATTTCTACACAGATAAGACAAGCTTTAAACTTGAATATCTCCTTAACGGAATAAGATTGATTGCTTCACCATTTCGTTTCTTTTTAAGTCCTCTTTTTATATAAGATGGACACATGACCACTGAACTAATCCTTTCCACACTGTCTGGTGGTGAAGTGTTGGAAACTGATAACACAATAATGCTAACGTTAGTCAGTGATGAGTTGCAGCCAAATGAACATGGCAAGTCAGTAATCATCTAGTTTAATGTCACGCTCATAAGCAAGTTATGATAGTTTCTGATGTCATCCCACAAGACATCTCCTTTCTTCCTTATTCTGATGACAATCATGCACCAAAAGTTACGCAACATACTTCATTTGTACTCTCTTTGGATTCATCTGAGGGTGCATGTTATAGACAACACCTCATTGTTGTGACTTGTGTCCGTTTAAAATATAACACCTCATATAAATTGAAGACGACTTGAAGACATATCATGCACCAAAAGCTAATATGCAACATACTTCATTTATACTCTGAATTCATCTGATTGTTGTGACGAGGGTGCACATACTAGAAAACCCTCATTGTTTATGACTCATATCCATTTAAAATATAACACCTCGTATAAATTGAAGACGACAAATCATGCACCAAAAGCTAATATGCAACATACTTCATTTATACTCTGGATTCCACTGAATGTTGTGAGAAGGAAGCACATAATAGAAAACACCCCATTGTTACGACTCAACTCCATTTAAAATATAACACCTCGTATAAATTGAAGAGGACTTAAATACATATCATGCACCAAAAGCTAATATGCAACATACTTCAGTTATACTCTGGATTCCACTGAATGTTGTGACAAGGGTGCACATCATTCAAAACACCCCATTGTTGCGACTCATATCCATTAAAATATAACACCTCGTATAAATTGAAGACGACAAATCATGAACCAAAAGCTAATATGCAACAAACTTCACATATCGTGTACATCTGCTTCAAAATCATGAAGATATGCTCACTTCCCTCCTTGCTATGAAAACACAGTTTATATACCAGCTGCACTTATGGTTCTGAGATTAATTGGTTCTGTAAACAATTTATCCACGCAATATTTTTATTTACCGTGCATGAGTGACATCAAAGGTCAATGGTGGTCAATTGTTTTTTACTGCACCGTCGAAAATGGCCAAAAACGGCGGTTGGGGAATAAAGGAGATGTACACAACATGAGTTATACTCTGGATTACACTTAATGTTGCGAGAAGGGTGCACATCATAGAAAACACCCCATATCCATTTAAAATATAACACCTCGTATAAATTGAAGACGACTTGGAAGACAAATCATGCACCAAAAGCTAATATGCAACAAACCTCATTTATACCCCCTTGGATTCCTCTTGGTTATGTTACGAGGGTGCACGTTATAGACAACACCCCATTGTTGTATCCATTTAATATATAACACCTCTTGTAAATTGAAGTTTTATTAACTGAATTGAATTGCAATCTTGGGTTTGTTTGTGATGTATATATGCACATAGGCTTAAAAAAATAAAGGCTTAAAAGAAATAAGAGCAACTTACTTCCAGTCATCATAAGCTAGTTTAAATTGGTATTTCAAAACTAAATTTAATGCGATTTAAATTCCTCTCAAGTTTAGCCTAAAACTTATGAATATAAACGAGTTTGACACGTCGCCATTCGAACAGCTTTGTGTTCTTATGTGTGTAATAAATACATTTTGCGAATATGAAGGGAAAATAATTTTGAGGAATTTTAGAAATCCTGTTCTACCTTAACCAAAATTACACCTACATCATATTACTGCTCCAACAACAACAATAATCTAGTATTATATAGCTCATTCCTACAACGGTATGCAAAGCACTTATTCCTTTCATGCAAACGTTTCAAAAATGGAAACTTTCTAAAGTCCCTGGGATAACTAAATATACTTGCAAACCAACCAAGTTTATCAAATATACATTTTGCAAATTTCTACATGAAACCGTGGTTGGATGATGCAGGGCCTGAGAGAAATAACACTCAACAAATGAAACAAAATAACAACAAGTACAAATATGTTACAAAGTTTATTTCCAAGATTTCACAAACAAATATTCAAAGAAAGTTTTGTATTTATGCTATGCCATGGCCAGTGTGCAAATTGTACCATGTTGTTTTCGATCACCAAGTGACAGACCAGCACACAAACCTAGAGAATAAGTCCAGATCCAAATCAAACAACTTGACTGAAAATGTTTGATTTGATATTGACTTAAACCCATCTTTTATTTAGTGTGTATGTCACAGATGCTAAAATTCTATGAAAAGTTATGAATCAATAGCTGATACCTGAAACTAGCCAATAGGAAATAAGAAAAGGTTTAGTAAAACATTAATAAATATCACTAAGTGAAAATAAAATATAAAAAAACAGCTTTCGTTTATGAAAATTGGCAAAATTATGATGCATTTATCAAGCTTGCAGTAGCTTCTTAATGAAATCCCAAGTTGGTGTAAAGACCTTTCAACAACATCGATTCACATAAATGAATACTTTAATGACATATTAAAAATGATCCAATCATTCACAGAAAATATATCAACTAGACGCTTGATTGTAGAACCTAAAATACGTTTTCTAAAAACGGAAGACCAGCAACGAATAATTATAGATAAAAATATTGCGATTCACTACAAGATTACTTAAAATTTGATGTTGAAGAACATAAATTAAAAGACAGTTGGGGGGTCAAAAGGGCCAAACATTTGCAGGTATACTTAAGTCAAAACAAAAACTTATACAAACTATATTTTGGGTACTTGGCTACTGAATTCTGAAACAAATTGGTTAAGGTTTGGCAAAATATTGCTAAAGGACTTTTTTTCCTCCTTTCAAGGAAAAAGTATGTACCTGATTAAAATCCCATTGGAAGCCAGAAACATGATATTTACAAAAATGTTGATTTTCAAGAAAACACTTTCATTGCATAAATAACTGCTTTGATGATATTCTATTGAACATGGAGATGTTAGATGTATTGGCATAAGATGGTTGCCCTTTATACCGTCATTAACACATTCATATTAGCCCTATGGATGTCCACAGTTTAACACTTTATCAAAAATTACTATTAAATCTTAGGTCTGTTGAAATTAGCATTCTTAATTTTTAAGATTATGGTTGATAATGGTTAATAAAGGTTGTGATGTATGAAAGGACAAATAACAGTTTGAACTCTATATTCAATTCAATATATTTTAAGAGAGGAAATGCTCTACAGACTAATAAAGTTTTTAGAATAATTTCCATATTTTGATACAGTTGAGCACTTCAGTCATGAATGTAAATGGCAGCATTATCCAGAAATTAAGATACCTTCTACCTCCCATAAAGGTAATGATTATGATTCTGTGTGAGGTAATTTCAATGCATTAAGCTATAGAATAACATAACACTGATCAATTTTCCAGATCCAACTACTCATGAAGACAGCCAAGAACTAACAAGCTTTGCAATAAGTACTACAAAATGGGTGTTAAATTTACCCTATATGAAATAAATTTTACAGCGCCAAATTTGAAGGTGTTAAAAACTAAGATGCTGGAGTTAGGACAGAGAGGTGGGATAGAGGGAAGGAAGGAGAGAAGGTGAATAAAGGAACAAAGTTAAGGTAATAAAAGGAAGCAAAGGCAGAGAAGGAAGGGGAGGTTTAGACCAGGTGGAATAAATTGCTGTTGCGGAGGAAGGTGATGAAGTTGGGAGGTAGGATTGTACTTGAAAAGATCGGAAATTGAGATGGAGGGGAAGAAATGTGATCTGGAGTTCAGATATATGGGACAGGTTAAGAGGATATGCTTGATCGAGAAATCGGTGTTGCATGTAGGGCAGAGAGGAGCAGGGGAGCCAGAAGTAGGTGAGAGTGCATAAGAAAGGAGTAGCAGAGGCAGATCCGGGTGATAACAATGTTCTCCCTGTGGTTGCGACTGTGCAGGGGGACATTGGTCCCGACTTTGGGTTTGATGGTGTGAGGTTTGTTACTAGTCTCGAGATTCTAGGAGTCTTGCCAGATCTTACTGAGTCAGCTGGAAGTGGAGAAACGGAGGTCTGAGTGCAGGATAGGAAAAGAGAGATGTGATTCGACAGAGCGTTGTTGGCGGCTCTCTCGTTGGGATTACCAACGTGACTGGGGATCCAGAAAAAGATTTAAAAAATTTCCCTAAGGAAAAAAAGGCAAGAAGTTTATTGATGATTTGTATGATGAGTTGAATGGACCAGAGCATGTTGAGGATGCCAGTGAGAACAGATTTAGAGTCGGAAAAGGTGACAATGGGGTATAGTGCATATGACACTCCTAATGAAGCCCAATTCAACTAGATTTTCCTATCTTTGTTTCCATGCACTTAACCCTTACTCTACCACGCGACAATATTATCGCCGTTTTGGGTGCCCTATCTTTGGCCCGCCTCCCGAGTGCATTTAAAAAAAGTGCTGGTAAAGTAAGGGTTAATCAACCCGCGACAAATGCGCCAACTCGAAAATATAAGCAGCATGATCCCAGCGGGCGGCCCGGCGGCCCTGTAAGCAAAACAGGCCCCGACTCTGCTGCCTGGAAGACAGAGGACCCTTCAATAATCATGCCTTGATTAACCCTGACTCTACCGCGCGGGAATATTATTGCCCTATTGGGTGCCCCATCTTTGGCCTCGCCTCCCGGGTGCATTTTCAAAAAAGTGCTGGTAGAGTAAGGGTTAATCAACGCGGGACAAATGCGCCAACTCGAAAATATAGGCAGCATGGTCCCAGTGGGCAGCCCAGTGGGCAGCCTGGCGGGTCCTGGGAGCGGAACTGGCCCCAACTCTGCTGCCAGGAAGACAGAGAACCCTTCAATAATCATGCCTTGATTAACCCTTACTCTACCACGCAGCAATATTATCGCCGCTTTGGGTGCCCTATCTTTAGCCCCGCCTCCCGAGCACATTTTCAAAAAGTGCTGGTAGAGTAAAAGTTAATACAATAATCCTGGTCTTTATACAAAACTCCATGGACTTTATTGCCTGCACCTGATACAACACTCCATTCTTGATACAACACTATGAATTTAACACACCATTGCATGCATTTGATGCAATACACCTTGTTCTTGATGTAACACTCCATGGGCTTTGCATATACTTGATACAACAATCCCAGTTAACACAACACTCCATGGATTTAACACACCATTGCATGCATTTGGTTTACAACACACCGTTCTTGAAATAACACTCAATGGGCTTTACATGTACATACAACACTCTCTGTTCCTGATATTGCACTCCTTAGGCTTTGCATGCACCTAATACAACACTACTTTTTTGATACAACTCCATTCCTGGATTTAGCAGTGATGCATTCACTTGATACAGTGCACCATTCTTAATACAAAGCTCACAAGTTAATAGTACAAGATAGCATGCACTTGATACAACACTCCCTGCTTTTGACACAACACTCCATAAATTTAGTATAACAAAGTGTGTACTTCAACAACACTCAACACTTTCTTGGACACGATATTTCCTGTTTGAATAGCTAACTTTTGACCTCATGATTAAGAAGAAATAAATTGTTTTTCCCACTTATTGCAATTGCCAATAATCCTTCTATTTACCATTGTATCTCCTCCTCCTCCCCTATAATACTGTAAGAAAAACTGTATCAGCAAAGATGGGTAGAACACATATTTACAGAAATGTTTATTGCTTAAATTTTGAGACATAAACAAGCAGATAAATAAACTCAAGAACTTGGGTCAGCCCTTTAAGTAACTTTTGAATGAAGCTGAGATCCATTTTTTCCTTACTTTATTCAACCAGGAAGTCATAAATGAATTAATTAAATATCCTTTATATTGTTTTCAAAAATGTTTTGGAACTGCATACACTGCAGTTAAAATAATGATTTCTCATTATGCTTCAACTATTTTTTTTTTAGCCTAATATTTTTTTATTGATTGAAAAGAGCATCTATCCGTTACAAAATTCAATCTAACCTGGACCAATTGTAGTAGTATGTTGAAACTCACTCGCAAAACTTTTCTTTAGATATTCAGACCCGTAAGCCACTATTTCTTAACCAACACTATTCACAGTTCTGTCCCAGTGGTAACAAATAAATTGGCTACTTACCAATAGCATTATACCTTCACACAACTATTTCTCAAACAGTATGCAATCATATCAACATACTGCCCACAACACATTAAATCCCCAAAGCATTCACTCAAAAAAAAAACACCAGTGAATTTCTCAAGAATATTTAGATATCAAAACATGATACTTTTAAACCCTCCTCCCCTGTACACAACCTGCACATTTGGGCATTTACCCCTCCCCCTTAGATGTGTACATACTTTATGGATGGCCCCAAACCACCACAGCCAATTTTATGACAAATCAACTGACCTCAGTGGTGTAGTGGTTAGTGCTTTGTCCTCTCACCCACACGTCCCAGGTTCGTATCCCAATGGGTCTGCAACCAGTGAGTTCAGAACTGGTTATCAAAGGCCCTGGCCGTCTTGATATAATGTCCAGCACTGGATGCTTTCAGGACGTTAAACCTTGCTATGCTATGCTAATGCATCCCCCAAGTGTTCACTTGAGCGTATTAATTTATCATAAGACATTCATAACCTCTCTCACCATAATAGCATAAGTACCAAAAACATTCACCCAGACAGGCTGTGAACTTTTGAAAGAGCCCCATAGCCCCCAAAACATTCAATTCCTAAAGGATGAAATCAAATTGACTGTGAAATTGACATGCTCCACCAACTCAAAATATAGCATGTTGTAGGACGCCTGGTTCACTTACAAGAAATATATATTTGTACTTTATCTTGTTTCATCACATTAGCAATGAATGAATATACATAAAATGGACAGGCATGTTCAATTTCTTGGTATAAATTAAAGGGATATTTCCATGGAATTTCATTTTTTCATATATGACAGAGAAAATTTATAGAAACAAAGTGGTGAAAAAACTATGCTAATAGAAATTATAAGAATTTAATGAGTGGGAAAATGTTTTTAAAAATACCCCATATGGTATGTCCTTCAGTTTGGTTATGGCATCAAGGCAAATCCAGCACAGTTCTTATGTATTTCTTATAAATTCGATTAACTTTTTTTACAATATCGAACAGCATTTTTGGTTTATTATAGAAATAGGGTGAAATATATAATTTATAAGAAAACATTTTGTTTTTTTCTTGGCGTACATCACATTTTCAATGAGAAAATAATCCAAATCATTTTTAAGAAATACAAAAGACTTTTTGTTAAAATTGTCTCTATGACATCACAGATGCTGCCAATCAGTCACTTTTGTCCAAATTTTTTTTTTTTTTTTTTTAAACTTCTAAACAGAATAAGATATTAACATAGTTTTTTCACCACTGTTTTTTAAATTTGGGGGAAGATTCCTTTAAATTTTAGAAGTACAATGGATTAAAATAAGACCAGGTTCAGCTAGTTGGAAGTTAATAAACGGGTTCACTGTGGTATTTAAAAATAGCAGTATCTCTCTAAACAGAAGTTACAAGCAACTTTGAGGCATGCAACACCTTAATGACCAGTCTCTGTTTACACCTTACTCAAATAATGAAGCATCGTGCCCTGAATAAAGCACCGTATACCACAATGCACTGCACACATAAATACCTATATACAAAGGATTCTTACAGTTTTATTTGGATGTATATACAAGTTATTCATAGAATATACATCAAAATGTGTTGAAAGATATCTTGGATTATTAAAGAACAGCATCATGAATGGGTGATGTACCGACTAAGAAATCTTAGATGATACTGCATAAAGAAAACCGTGCAATTAATGGGAGACTATAGACGGATGGGTTAACTCCCAAGTGACCTTTATTCATTTCCACATCTCTCTCTCTCTCTTTGAAGAATGTTGTAAGCAATGAGATTACAGTCAGTGATACGAAGGCTCAAGATGAAAAAGATATCTGCTCCGTTAATTACAGGCAAAATATATACCGATAAGGCAAGTTCTCGCATAAAGATTGCTCAGTAATTTCTTCGTTTTCCAACTACATCAGAATGCAAACAATGTAAAGATATACATGAGTAAGGCACTTCCTGCAGCTGCGGCCGGTACCGTGACAGCCCATGCCAGCAAGATGTTCCTGAATAACTTCCACTCCACGTTTGACCTCGACCTTACGAAGCCTATTGCAACAATGGACCCCACTTTGCAATGTGTTGTGCTGATGGGAATGCCAAGATTGGAAGCTATGAGGACGGTAGTAGCAGTTCCCAGCTCTATAGTGAAGCCACTGTAAAATAAGAGATAATGTGCATTATAAACCACAAACATGAACTGAATAAAATGATATGTAATCAATACTTCCATTGTTTTTCATTTCATTTTTATGCATCTAATAGAGAAACTTTTAAGAAACAAGATAGGTTGAAAAAAACTATAAAAAAAAAACATGTTGACATTTAATTCCTAGAGCAAGTTATCGCACTTTGAAGATTTTTCTTGCCTGCATAAAAAATGACTTTTATGCTGAGTCTAAGTTATCATTATAATGTCATCACAGCACTTCCTGTACAGTTCTTTATGTATTTCTTTGAAAATTAATCACAAATTTTTACAATTCAAAAATATATTACAAGAACAGATTGGAAAACATTATTGTAAATTTCATTCTACACTAATGATTAATAATTTTTGAAGAAAAAATATTCCCAATCATTTTTTTCTTCTTTCCTTCACCAATCTGTTTCTTTTATTGTCCGCTACAAAATATAATAAAATGAACTTCCATGGTAATATTCAAATTTCATTCCACACTATTATTTTGAAGAAAAAAATGTTGCCATATAGAAAATATTAAATTAATTTTCAAAAAATGCATAAAGAATAGTACAGAAGTGCTGTGATGACATCATAATGATGACTTAGATTCTGACCAACAATCTCTTTTACACAGACAAGATCAAATCTTTAAAATTCAATACCATATTGTAGGAATAAAATATCAATTTGGGTCTTTTTACCTATCTGTTTCTTTTATTGTCCTTTACAAAATATATTAAAAGAAATTCCATGGGAATATTCCTTTAACTGTTACTTATGAGTAGCAATAGTTAATGATTGTTTTATTATGTAGAAAAAATATTCACACTAAAAATTCTGTAAACTATCTATAACAAAAAGGTTTTGTGGTTCCGATGCTTTTTTTTATGCTGATTGATTTTGTATTAACTGTTGTCATTGCATATCATGAAATATTTAGGAAATAGTGTTTACAAGCTCTTTCAGCTACATCATATTAAGCCCCGCCCACTATGCATATTAATAACATTTCAATGTTTTTATAAAATATGTACAAACTAGCTAAAATCATATGAAACAAAACAGACATGTGATTGTTAAAATATGAGCATTTCAAGATTATCACATTAAGCCCCACCTACTAATTAACATGTGTGCCATCACCAGAAACAATAGGGCACTTCTACAGACCATGGATTATCTGTGTATCACATAGTCTGTAGAGCATTTCAATTATTTTTTATATAATAACAATAATTGATATGCATGATATTACCACCAAACACAAAAGGGCACATATTCAGACCATGGGCTATCTGTATACCAAATATGACATGAATCCAGTTTACCATTCTTGAGATACCGTGCTTACAAGCTCATTTTAACAAAATCATGTTAAGCCTTGCCCACAATGCATAAAAATGAAATTAAGCATTTTTGGACCATGTACACACTAGCTAACAGCATAGTTACACTCAATACAAGACAAAGCAGAAATATGGTTGTACAAATATGAGCATTTTAAGATATCTATATTTAGCCCGGCCGCGTACTTATTAATATGCATGACATCGCCACCAAAAACAATAGGGCACATCTACGGATCATGGGCTATCTGTATACCACATATGACATGAATCCGGAGTATCTTTCTTGAGATATCGGGCTTACAAGCTTGCTGTCACAGACACACATAAATACACACATACATACAAACACACATACACATGCCAGCATAGGTTCCTTATGCTATTAGCATCTGAACCAAAAATCTATTGCCTGGAGCTTACATTAATAACAAATTAAAACGAGAAAAAGAGTCTTTGCAAAGTCCATAAGCTTGGGACAGCACTCTGGGTGCAGCTGACTTCTACAACTATCATTTCAAAGCATCTTTAACACTGTTACCTTCTGAATACTTGATAGAATTATTATGTCTGACGACTCAATAATTCACACTAGGAATTCAAATTTCAGGGGGAATTATTGGTTTGATCAACTAATGTGTGCTGAGATTTACATGTCATGTGATGAAGCAATAGGAAATTACCCCTTTGTAATATCTTTAAGATGGAATTCTGATAAAAGAGGGGAATCCCTCTCCATAATAAACACTGGACTCCACCGAGCCCAGAGAAGGACAAAAGCCTGAAAAATTGTTTATCAAGCCTTACTCTACCACGCAGCGATATTATCACCGTTTTCAAACTACTTTTTCCAAAAATAAAAATCGGGACCTTACCAAAATCCTATAGGGGTGTGAATGGTTTCATTGCAAAGATCTCTCATAATCTTGAAATTGAAATATTAAAATACATTTTTTTCATTAAATTTTCACCTTTTGTTTGAACTTCTTTCAAAACTGACAAAAATTGCTAAGTAAATAAATTAATACAATTTTTTCATATATATAATATGTAGACAAGTGAAATTGTCCAAATCTAATCAATTGTTTTATCATACCTAGTCAAATTTTTTTATTCATATGTAAAATATGTCAAATTTTGCAATTTTTGGTGACTTTTTCATCATTTTGGTTTAAAAAATTGTGAGACCCACCCTTATATCATAATCAAAAGTTTAAAAAATCATTACATAGTGAATGATTTGGTCTTTTACATGGATTCACAATAAAAGACTTACCCCGCTCTAGGTCACAACTAAAAAGATATAAATCCTGCTAACTTGTTGTTACTAGTGCGTGGGGAAAAAGCACCTTTTGCGCTGATTTACATACGGTGGGAATAAAGTCAACTTTTTTGACCAATGACGGTACTTTCCGAGTTACTACGTGCAGAAGTCACACTCGTGAGTCATGATATCCATACATAAGTTTCATATCCAGGAGCCATCGCGCCCATACACAATAATGTCTTGTAACTTGTAGTTAATGTAGTCTTGCACAGTGCATGTACTGTAGAGCGGGGTTGGTTGTGAACTTATGAGCAAATGGTCTTGCGATTTGCGATGTTATCGCCGGGATTTATAATGGATTAACAATGTATTTTACAAGACAAAAGGACTCTGGAGAAAATGTTATGGACTTAAAATAAAAGGGATTATAAAGAAATAAAACTTCAGTTTTTGTGTTCCTGGAAATATTAGCCCACAAAGAAGACACAAAGAGACATCGAGCAGATTCGAGCCTGTTATTACAGGTACATGTAATATCTATGACTATGCATTTCCATACATTCTCATTCCTCAATTGTATTATTAATTTAATCTGCATAAATATCACATATTTTCACAAGTATATCAACAGAATCTTCAAAATACATTCTCACACAAAACATGAACTTTCTTTTTATTCACATAAAACCCTATTTTTACCATCTTTTGAAATTTTTTGTTCAGTGATTTGTTTTTTTCGGTACTTCCAGTGTTTCATCTTTTTTTACTATAAAAGATGAATCAGTCTGAAACGGCGGTTTTGTGAAACTGCTTTGATTTACAAAACCAGTAGACCGTGCAAGCTTACTTTAGATGTGTTTACAAGCTCTTTTCAGCAAATCATATTAAGCTTTGCCCACTATGAATATTAATGATATTTAACGTTTTTACACAATGAACATGTACACACCAGATAACATCAAAATTGTAGGAATTATGAAACAAAATAGACATGCTATTGTTAAAATATGAGCATTTCCAGATTTTTACATTAAGCCCCGCCTGCTCATTAATATGCATGATATCACCACCAAAACCATTCTTGAGATATCGCGTTTACGAGCTGGCTGTCACAAACACACATACACACCCACCCATACATCATCATGACTGCATAGGTTCCTGATGCATCGGAATTAAAAATGGGTCACTAAAATCCGAAGTAATAAACATGAATTGTCGTTTTTATAGTAATTTTGGATGAAACTATAAAGATCAACCCCTAATTCATACTGCCACAGCAGAAAGTATACCCCATATACCTACTTCGCAAAATCACAGCTTGTGGTGCAGTGGTGTAAAATAAAAAAATTAACAATAAAGTGTTCCATGTTGGGGGCAAGAGACCCATGTTGGGAGCAAGAGACCCATGTTGGGGGAAGAGACCATGGTGGGGGCCAAGCAGTCCCATTTAGCAGGAAATCCTTTTTTTTAAAGCAATTTAGATCCTGGAAGGGGCTATATTTGGGGGTTAGCATTACCCCTCCCAATATAAACAAAAAACAAAACAGAAAACACACCACAACACCCCTCCTCCTCCTGTACGTCCTTGGAAACAACTGAAATTGTATTTCTTGTAATTACTTTCTTGTATTTGGACAAATTTGTTGACATTTCATATAAGTAAATAAAGTATTTTAAATAAAACAAAGTATTTTCAAAGCTTCCAATGGCTGAAATTTGGTCATTAACTGAAAATTTCAAGTCTGTATATAAAAAATGAGGTAAATTAGCGAATTTTCATATCATTTGCATAACATTCTTATTAAAAAAATGGTGTAAACATTTCCTTTTTTATTTTATATTCGTTTTGTCCATCATACAAAAAAACAATGCATGTTCATGGAAATGTGTGGTGCGAAATCCTATCAGATAGATCATTGGCAGAATCAGAGGTCAATTTTTAGGCCAAAAAATCAAAACAATTAAAATTGACATATACATTTTTTCACTGCTTCAAAAAAATCAAGAGTACTATCAAATAAAAGATCCTTCTTTCAACAATTCCTAAATTCCATCAATAATATTTTTGTAAGTAGCCACAAGAGAACAGAATATCACAAAGATGGCAGTTTTAGGACATCTAATATCTGAAATAATGACCTCATTTGCATAAATTTGCATGAATGACAAGAAAATGTTGCCAACCAACGTAAAGTCCAAAAGTCTTAGCTCTGCATACTTATAACAAACCTTTTACAGTAGTAAATAAAATAAATTTGTGACAAAGCCCCCTTTTCATAAAGTTCCCTAAAATAAACATTGTAAGCTCAAACGCTCTGGTAGAGGGTAAGAGTTCATCTAAAACAATGTACTCTTCACATAGCCTACACCCAAGTATTAAGCATAGGAAAATCTGCATTTTTACTTCTATATGGGATGTAAATAGGAAATGTAAAGGAGTATGCTGAATCTCAGCTTTTTTAAAACCTTTATTATTCATTTATATTGCAAGCTTTTTTCTTTTTTATACAATCTATTTGACTCATCAGGTAATATTTACAGCCATAAACTGAGCATCACAATTCAAGCATTTAGAATTGGTATTCAGTTCTGTTCGTACCGCCGATCTGGTGACTCAATGAGTCCCCCGATCGGGAGAATCAAGCATGCACACTGAGTTTACAGTGACATATAAAAGCCGCCAATTTTATTCTAAAGTTTCAGTCATAGATGCTCATCAGTTTTTTCATTTAAGGTTTGTAACAAAGTTTGCTTTGTTCATGTTTAATTTCGGGAAAGTAAAACAACTTCATTACTATCACACAGTTTTGCTAAACAAATTTCACAATTCCCCAAGTTATTTCTCATAATTATTTCAGAAAATATTGTTAAAGCTTGACTGCCTAATGGTAATACATAATAAGAATTCATCACTTGTCTTCAAATTTCTCGAAGACCGCACAGTGAATTTTAAAAGCGCATGGGGAAAAGATCATTCATATGCCATTACTTCATATCGTGAAAAAGAATTTGGACCCTTCGCAGTGGTTGAGTTCCCCACGCTCGAAATGTGTCTAATTCTTATGTTATTCCTATACAAACTTTGAATTTGGATAAATGCATTGTAGGATACATCTGTAAAGGACCCCCCGATTGTGAAAAAGAATTTGAACCCTTCGCAGTGGTTGAGTTCCCCACGCTCGAAATGTGTCTAATTCTTATGTTATTTCTATACAAACTTTGAATTTGGATAAATGCATCATAGGATACATCTGTAAAAGACCCCTGTAAAGAACAAAACTCTTCTCCCGATCGGAAGAACACAACTGTTCTCCCGATCGAGGGTACGAACCAACTGTTCTCCCGATCGAGGGTACGAACCTAGGCGGTATTTCTGGTCAGCTTTTAAAATGTGTCTTGATCTATCTAGTGATATTAAGACCTAATTGTTACTTTGTTTGTTGCTAGACATTCATGGTGAAATACTAGCTCATATTTTGAGGAAACAAGATTAAAAGATTTATGCTAGCCCTGTTTAAAGTTTGTAAAAGACATTGATTGGAATTTTGCCAGTCCTAAGTGTGTGGTTTGAATGGTTTTGATTTTTATGAAGAATTCTTATTTCACCATTCAAAAAACAACCATATCTTGGAAAATTTGGAAGCCCTACATCCCTGATATGAAAAAAATAATTCATGTCTAAACAAAGATTGATATGAACAGTGCATAGAGATAAATATGTGCATTCTTACCTTGAGGGGGTCATTGGCGTCAGTTTAGTACCAACGGTCTTGATGACCCGTCGTCCAAAAACCCACAGACCAACAGTGATGCCAATTCCACCATACAACAAAATCCAGACAGGGTTTCTTGTGTCTGGTCCACTGTACCTGACCGAAAGATGACCCACAATGAAACAAGAGGTCCGATCGCATTACTGTAATGATATGACAGTATGAATGAGGCATTAATGGTATATGGACAGGTAGCAATAACATGAGCTTAAATGGTTGAAAATATACTTAAAACCATGGAAAGACCAAAAGTTCTATCAAAATTGGTTAACACTTAATTGTTTTACAGCATTTTAAAATTCAGATACCTAGATACCATAAATTGTGTAATACTTTTGACGTAAGAATGGATAACTAGAAAATTGCTCATGTTAACTTAATTGCTTTTCAGTCCTTTTCCCAAATATTTTGAATGGGAGAAATTGGCTATAATGAACAGCAAATTGAATATTATTATTACCTTGAAGCAGATTTAGCAGTAACTCAATTTGAGAACCTTTAATGGTTTGTTGATGTTTCACGGTGCCGTTAAACACCAACAAACCAAATCATTAAAGGTTCTCAAATTGAGTTCTACTGCTAAATCTAGGTTAAGTTTATAATAACATCCAATTTGCTGTTCATTGCATTATACCTATAATAATTAAAATTTGGGAAAGAAATATAAAGTATTACATAACTTTTTTAAGCAATGTTCCTGTTCATACATCATCACTTTTGTGCATGCTATTTTTTTTTTTACAAACTTTAAGGGGTCAAAGTTTATATATGAAAGAGAACTCAAAGGAAACAAAATGCTGAAGAAAGCATTTAAAAACCTTATTCAGTTAAGGAGATATTTAAGTTTAAAGCTTGGTACAAATTGTGTAGAAACGACTGAAATCAGACGAGTTGTGACATCACAACCTCAGGTTTCTCAGTCTTTTATGTATTTTATTATATTTTAAGTTGCAATTTTGTAGCTTAAAAATCACTGTATGTCAGAAAAGTGGTAAAACATAATCTAGTAAGGGTAATTATAATATACCACCTAGAGAAAGTTCAAGGAAAAATAATTCAAAGTTAAAAAGTTATATACATTTTCTTTAAAATACATTAAAAATTGTTTTAGAATGGGAGGAATCTTCCATAGTAGACTTACTGCACCAGTCATTTCTGCACAGATAAGACATGAGCTTTAAACCTTAATATCTCATTAACGGAATAAGATTTGTAAATGCTTTCTTCACCATTTTGCTTCTTTTTTTTAAGTCCTCTTTCATACAAGATAAACTTGCTTGACCACACAACTAATCCTTCAAAAACTACTAAATGCAATTGTGACCACTTAAGTAAGTAACTATATAAGCAATTCAATTTTGGAATAACCAACAGTTTTAAAGGTCGATGGACATGTAGCAAATTCTATATTGATTCAAAAAGTATGAAACCTGAGCAGATCAGTTTTTGAATTCTAAAAATCGTACTTATAGTTTTTGAGTAATGGCGGATCAAAGTTTGATTAATTCTACTTCATGTGAGATTTGTGATTAATGACTGGATAGCCAGCTCAAATTCTTTAAATATCAGTCACTGAAAATTATGAGAAAGTCTAACCCTGCTAGAATTTGAAAGGAGATATGGTAAAGGATAATAAACTTTGTTGCATCATTTCCAAAACAAATTATCACGGTATTACAGCACAAATTTGCATAAAGGAGGGACAGGATTTGATCTTTTTAGATGTCTACCTACTGTGGTGTATGTAGCGGTTATCATACATGTCTACAGACCACGAGGCCCTGGGTTTAAGCCTGGGTTGGGTAGACACGGCAGTGTATCAAAGGCTGTGGACATTGACTTGGTTGTCAATGTCGTTCGTACCTGTGTTCTCCTCCGGGTCATATTAAGCGTTTCGTGATAGCATTGCTACTATCATAACCGAACACGCAGGCGATGACCCCGTCATTGTAATTGTGTGTTCACTCGTCGTCGTCGATCCTTTTAGAGGGCATAGGCGTCAATCAATGCTCATGAGCTCTATAGTTATTATTTTTTTTCTCAAAAGAACTTGAGAATAGCATTGGAAAGTTAGATGTTTGAAATAGTTGGCAATAAAGTTCCACATTAAAATTCTACTGCATAGTAAATCTCATACCTGACATCATTACCGCCATGAGCAAAAGATGCAAATATTGCGGAGAGAATTTGTAACGGACCACACAGCTCCTTAACACCAGGATGGTCTTGAATTGACTTCCAACTATCAGAGTCCATCTTGGATGAATTTCTTTTAACTTCCTTTGCCTGTTGATAATCTTTTGTGCTTTCATCCAAGCAACAGAGGAAAGAACTTGAGGATGATGAATTGCTTTCCATGGAGTCCTCTAGCGAGAGAGCTACTTCAGGGGTACCAGGACTATATGTAACACTCTTTTCTGTGCCTGTGGTTTGAAAAAGCAAAGAGCAAAATAAACAGTTATGTTTTGTCTTTAGTCTTTTCTTTTTCTGTTAAAAATTGATTGGGTGACAAGGAAAGGGAGGGGAAGAGAACAGGTATTGATGGAATTTTATGTAAATTCTGGATGATCTAGACTTTGTTAACAATATAGCACTACTATCATTATTATTATTATTATTATTAAATTATGTTTATATAGCACTTATTCTATAAGAAAGCTCTAAGTGCTTTCCAAGAGCATGAAAAAAATAAAGAGTTAATTACTTATCAATACATAAAAGAAACAAAATAAAAATGATTTAACACCTAAAACCCCCATAATAGGTCAAAGCTAAAATATCAGCATCATACGAATAAAAGAAATAATTGAATTTTACACGTGCAGTTTCGATACATGAATAAGATAAAAAAGTTAATAAAAAAGCGGTAAAAACTACCAATCCTAAACACAAAACACTAAGAGAAATAAAAAAAATTATCAAACAATTAAAATGCATTAAAAAGTGAAACCTGGGGTGAAAAAAATGAAAATAGAAAATAATATTTTATAAGTTAAAATAAGTCACTGAAATACTGTTTAAAAAACATCAGTTTGATCACATACAAAATAAGACAAGAGGTTGGTGGAAGAAGCTAGGAGAGTTGGACTGAAGCTAAACTATTGTATTAAAAGAAATGTAAGAGTATGAGGATAAATAGCAAAAGGAAGGAAAAGATAAAAGTAGAAAGTGAAGAAGTTGAGGATGCAGAGGACTTTGTAAACCTTGTTGCAGCGCTAATTGCCAATGGAGAAGGAGCTAAGGAAATTCACAACAGAATGGCCAAAGCCAGAGGAGTGTTCCATACATTAAGTAAGATATGGAGTTCCGCAAGCATTGGAAGAAAGGTGAAAATCAAGTTGTACAGGACATTAGTACTGCTTGTGGTATTATACGGATGTGAAACATGGAAACTGACAAAGGGAGATGAAAAGGAGCTAAAGACCTTCCAGTTTAAATGTATGAGGAAGATTTTGAGAATCAGATGGCAACAAATGGTGATGAACGAACGAGTGATAGAGATAGCAGAAATATAAAAAGTGATAAAATAAGATGGATGGAACTGGATTGGACATGTTTTAAGAGAAATAGATAAAGATCGCACCATAGCTTCAGGGTGGAAACCAGAAGGGCATAGGAATGTGGGAAGACCTAGGATGACATGGAGGAGAATGGTTGAGAAGGAGAGAAACAGAGCAGGGTGGAGATCGTGGACTGCTGTAAGAAGGAGAGCAGATGAAAGAAGTGAATGGAGAGGCCTTATGCACCTCTCAGTGCAAAAAGAATTCAGCTTAAGGTTTTGTCTTTTTCCACTTTTAACTTCACATTACTGCCATTATATCTTCTAAATGCAGACGGACAGGCAAGGAAGCAGCAGGTACTATTTTTACTGTCTCTGGAATGACCTGATCCAGGATTGAACCTACAATCATGGACAAAAGTCTTGATGCTTTCTTTTTATCCCCTTGTACCCCGTTTCAATATTGAGACAGAACTTGGACCTGCAAGTTTTAACATTCACTTCCAAGATTGGAATGCGGTGGAAGGGTGAAAAAAAGGGTCAATACCTTTGTCCATGATTGTAGGTCCCCCAGCTGAAAAAGTTAGAAAACATATAATGGAAAAATATCATTTTGGAAGTATGTGTAACGTTTCTTGCTGAAAAGAATTTTCCTCTATTTCTGCGGCAAATTAAGTCTTCCCTCCACAAAATCCAACTGCACAGTATGATTTCCATCTGTAGGGAGGGTTATCAGCTAACAGACACCCTTCAAATAATTGATTTCCATCTGTAGGGAGGGTTATCAGCTAACAGAGACCCTTCAAATAATTGATTTCCATCTGTAGGGAGGGTTATCAGCTAACAGACACCCTTTAAGTAATTGATTTCCATCTGTAGGGAGGGTTATCAGCTAACAGAGACCCTTCAAATAATTAAATTTGATCTGTAGGGAGGGTTATCAGCTAACAGACACCCTTCAAATAATTGATTTCCATCTGTAGAGAGGGTTATCAGCTAACAGACACCCTTCAAATAAATGATTTCCATCTGTAGGGAGGGTTATCAGCTAACAGAGACCCTTCAAATAATTATTTTTTATCTGTAGGGAGGGTTATCAGCTAACAGAGACCCTTCAAATAATTGATTTCCATCTGTAGAGAGGGTTATCAGGTAACAGACACACTTCAAATAATTGATTTCCATCTGTAGGGAGGGTTATCAGATAACAGACACACTTCAAATAATGGATTTCCATCTGTAGGGAGGGTTATCAGATAACATACACCCTTCAAATAATTGTCTTGTAAACCTACCAAAATCATAAAAAACTTCCTACCCACACAATATTTTTTTTTTATACTGTCTTTGCTTTTTAAATGCCAATGTGTGTAAAAGGTATACAAAAGAAGATTTTTTGACAGCTTGTTTTGACAATTTGTTGCACAAGATGTTTTACAGCAAACAAACCACATTGTAAGGATGGCATTATACAAACAATATACAGAATCATGCACTCTTTGTAAATAATCAATCCCATGACACTTTAGAGATTCAACTCAGAAACATTAAAAACAGTCAAATTCTCACCAAGACAAAAGATTTTGGACCAAAAATTTACAAAAGAAACTGGTTGTTTTCCACAAAGGGCTCCCCTATAGGTTTGCTGCAGTACTTACGGAAAACTTGTTTCATGAGTACAGTCCAGAAAGTTTCTTAAAAAAAGAAATTACGGATTCCTTTTATTAATTCATAATAGGGAACAAAACATTAAATGTCCTCTTTGTCTTGAAGTACTGTAACTTTTGTTCTTTTAATTTAGTCAAATTTTACATCACCAATATCAATATGGAAAGATTAATGGGGAAGAAACTCTTGGTTGTTTTCCACAAATGGTCTCCCTATAATTTTATTGCAGTGCTTATGGAAAACTTGTTTCACGAGTTCAGCCTAAATTCTTTTTTTTTTTAAACAAGAAGTTGTGGATTTCTTTTTTAATTTCATAACAAGGAAAACCAGACAAAAAGGTTTGTGGTTCCGATGCTTTTTCTCTTCCTGTTTTCATGCTGATTAATTTTATATTAACTTGTATATCATGAAATATTTGACATGACATGAATTGCTCTTGAGATATCGTGTTTACAAGCTCTTTTCAGTAAAATCATATTAAGCCCCGCCCACTAAAGATATTAATTAGGTTCAATATTTTTATAAAACGAATATGTACAAACTAGCAAACATCATAATTCTACAAAATTTGAAACAAAACAAGACATGTGATTATCAAATATAAGCATTTCAAGATTTTTACAGTAAGCCTAGCCTAGTCATTAATATGCGCAACATCACCACCAAAAACAAAAGGGCACATCTACTGACTATGGGCTATTTGTGTATTTCACATGACGTGCATCCAGTTTGTCCTTTTTGAGACACCATGTTTACAAGGTCTTTTTAAGAAAACCATATTAAGCCCCACCTACTATGCATATTAATGAAATTCAATGTTTTTTATACAACACATACACACTAGCTAACAACAAAATAATACTGAATATGAAACAAATCAGACACACAATTGTTAAAATATAATTTCAAGATTTTCACTTAAAGCCCCGCCTACTCATTACTATGCAACATCACTAAAAAAAAAAAACAGGGCACATCTACGGATCATAGGCTATCTGTGTACCAAATATGACAAGAATACAGTTTACCGTTCTTCAGATACCGTATTTACAAGCTGTTTTCAACAACCTGTGCACACTAGCGAACAACATAATTACATCAGATGTGAAACAAAGCAGACATGCGGTTGTAAAAATATGAGCACTTCACGATATGTACATTAAGCCTTGCATACTCATTAATTATATGCATAACATCATCATCAAAAACAACAGGACACATCTACGTATCATAAACTATCTTTGTACCAAATATAACACGAATCGACTGTACCTTTCTTGGGATACCATGCTTACAAGCTCTTTTTAAGAAAATTATGTTAAGCCTTGCCCACAATGCATATTAATGTAATTCAACATTTTAACACCAAGAACATGTACACACCAGCTAACATTATACCGATATCACATATGATACAAAACAGACATTGTAAAAATATAAGCATTTCAAGATTTTTACATTAAGCCCCGCCTACTCATTAACAGCGTTTGAAAATCACCTGTCTGGACGCCCTGGGCAACTAATATCTATGTCCGGCAAGTTGATTTACAAGTTGATATACCTGCCGGGCAACCATAAATTGATCCAAAGTAATAAGAGTGAATATCTCTTTAAAAACTTAATTTTTACACAGATTATACTTAACACAATGTAACTGATGGAAATGCCCAGAAAATAAACTTCAATCAGACTTGTATTCCATTTATTTGAAAACCAAAATATTTTGTTATGTTACGAAATGATCTTAAACCTCACCATAACAACATCATACACGCACCCATACATAAAGTAAGACGTACGTTAATAAATATCGCACATGTACACACAAAACATATAATGTACAGTACAGATATATGATCCAGGCCATCAAAGCTGGTTGAACATGTGAGCAATGCATGCTGTTTTGCTAGCGAGGCTTGCTTCTTTCAACCAATCATATCTCGCGTAAAAATCTTATGCATATTTACATCCAGTCACTGCTTCTTGCTGAGGTCTGTTCTGCTGTGTTAATGCACCTCAATAGGTCCAATACCCGTTCCATGTACACATACATTATTGTACAGGGCATACCATACGCTGTATATACTGTACTGTTACATGGCGAACTTGACCTGTCTTTGCCACTTGTTTATGCAAAAGTTTATTGAACTTTGGTGTTTCTTTTTTTATTTTATGGAGCCTGTTATTGCTTTGTATTTGTAGAGGGTTTTTTTAGTAAGTTTAAGAGTCTTTTATTATTTATACAGCATTCTCAGTAAATATTGCCGTAAGAAATATTTTACCATAACGTGCGTCACCTCGTTCAATATTATCGTGATTATTGTCGGAAAGTGGATTTTGCTTCCGGGCAAGCATTTCTGTGCATGTGTCTGCCCGGCGAGCAAGTGAATTTTTGGACAATTTGACAAACGCTGCTCATTAATATGCATGACATCACCACCAAAAACAATAGGGCACATCTACAGACCATGGGCTATCTGTGTACCACATATGACATAAATCTGGTATATCGTTCTTTAGATATCATGCTTACGAATGAAATACCTAGGTTGTATCTGTATAACTGTGTTGTAGTTGTTTTAAAATACCTTAACTTACTTATCTAAGTCTTACCCATTTCTGATTATATGGGGGCTGAATAAATGTTTGAATATGTCTTAAAAACATCACAGGGGATAGGGTGATGCTTAGCATGCATAACACACTTCAAAAACAACCTTTAAATCTTAGTGAGAAAAATTTGTTTGCAAACTGGTGATAAAAATAGTTGTGTATTATATGCTGGATGGGAGTCATTAACTGTGAATGATTGACTGATCTTTTCTCCTAGGGAAAGATATTGCTTTATGTGTGTGCTTCATTTGGTAGGTTTTCCCCAGCAGAAACCAGTTAATAACTTGTCAGCCATCTATTTGAACATCACCCACTTACTATGTAAGAGGATTCTACCTAAAAAGTCATTTGAATGAGCTACCTGTAGAATCTCCTCAGCCGAAATTTACAATATTTATATTCTGTAATTGTTTCAATGATATTATTATGTTTAAAATGTGAAGTGACTAGAATAAAGTTGATTTGAATTGAGCCCAATTCATCTTACAGCTCTGCTCATTCTATTCCATAAAATCACCTCACAATCAATGATATGTAACAAAAACCATTTAAAGTAATATTCCCATGTATTTTTTTTGTAACCTTTCATAAGAAAGAGAAATGTTTAGAAACAATTTAGTACAAAAATCATGTTGATATGTTATTCCTACCAGGAGATATTCAAACTTTAAGGTTTAAATGCCAACAAACGAATAGGAAAAGGCTCAGTATGACATTACAGTAACACATTCTCCCACAAAGTTGATGTATTTCATTAAAATCTATCACCCTTTTTTATTAATAAATTCTGTGAGAAAAATAAATTAATTAAAGTTAGGTATTTATATACATTGCCAAATATACACTACTTCAACAACTTTTGGAAAATTGTTTCTCATCATACAGAAACAACCAATTCACATTCAAAGCAATACATAAACATTTGCAATGGAATTAACTCTATGACATCATTAAACACAAATTCATTATACTGTGTAAAACTTTAAATGCATTTGGGACATCTTTAAAAATCCATATCTTCTGCTTTTTGTACCAAATTGGCTTTTAAAGTATGCTCTTTTAAATAAAATTTTACAAAAAACCATGGGAATATTCCTTTAAACACTACCACCTATAATTTACTTATTTTGCTTTTAACTCTGTAAACAACAAACAGTCTCCAGATAAAAGTTTTCAAAAGCTCTCTTCTCAGAACTGCCACTAAGAGGATTAGTCATTATCTCCTACAAGCAGATAGTAAGATTGGCTTGATACCAACGCAAGGTTTGAACCAAACTTGACAACAGCCTCAACCCTGTTGTTTCCCAATCGGTCACAACAGATTTGACATGCAGTTTTCACAAAATTATTTTACTTTGTCAAATAGGCCCACAGCAGTGATTCTGGTATCAATTGAAAGAGCTTGAATAGTTCTTTCAGAAAATGTAACTTTTTGAAGGGGGTCATGTTGAAGATTTAAAAAACAAGATGGTTGAAATAAAGAAAGAAAAAATTTAAATGCACAAAATTTAACATAATTTTTTTTTTTTTCTTTCTTCTTTTAGACTTACTTTTACTTGCCATATTTCCAGACCTTGCTTTTGCCTAAAAACCAATGAGGAACTTACAAAAAAATCAATGCATCCAATTCCGGTCAAATTTTGACCCCTATCATTAATATCTTTTTTGGCAAAGTTGTGATAAATGTAATGATTTTTAGCCTTTTTGAGACCAAAATTTGGGAAAAATCAAAGCTTCTGATTGCGATACAACTCACCTATGCGAAATATACTGTAAGAAAGGCCAATTCACATGCTTTCAATTGAAATAAAAAACCAACTACCCCCTCTTTATTCATGTTGATATTTAAGTATGAAAATAAAATCTACACTATAAGACATACCAATGTAGTCTAGCAGTAATGTATCAGATTACTGTGTGGGCGCCCCAGGTGTGCGCATTGTTTTTCGTAAGTAATTACAGCGGTGATTATTTGTTTGTGTATTACCTCCGCCAACAAAGTTCATGAAGCAATATCTTTCCTTAGGAGAAATGGTCCCATCAATCATTCACAGTTAATGCACAAATCTATTTTTATCACCAGTTTGAAAACAATTTCTTCCCACTAAGACACCTGACACACGATGAGAGATTTCAATCACAAACGTGCCCTGTGTATTCAGCACTGGATTTCTGTAATCTTATACACACAAATAATCTTTAGCTACTTGGCTGTGGTGTGCTTGAGAATGGCAGATAAACAATCATTGTTTTGAGTGGAAACACAATACACTGAAGAAGAAGTTGGGTTGGTAATTGTCTTGCATACCTGAATTTTCAGAATTAACTCAGGTGTCGGGTGCGGGTAGGCTTAAAGAGAAACTTTTCGGCATGTTGGACAGAGGTTATGTTTTTACCTCTGTAAATTGTTTGTTTGTCATCAAGATATCTCAAGAACTGATGACTGGATTTGCAGGTTTTGCTTTGAGAACAAAAATTAGACTGGTATCACACAAACATTTCAAATATGTATTAAAAATTGCTTAAAATTGGCAAATTATCGTATTCATGTTGATATTTTCTTTATTTTGACTTTTATTCATGAAAACTTTGTCTTAGCATTCACATAAACCAAACTTGTAATGATACAAAATAAAAGGAATGTTATGAAAATCAATTTTGAAACAAAAAAAATGAGAAAATTTTAGCCATGTTTTGGACCCCCTGGGACTCATAAGAGTTAAAGCTCAATAAAATACATTGTAGTTTTGTTATTAAGAAAACTATTCCAGGAACAGCAAATATTTATGAAACAGGGATTAACCAGAATAATAGCACACTCTTACAGTGCATACCTCCGCCCCAGTGCAATTCCAACATGCCTAGAATAACTTTAGAGTTCATTTGATCCCCATACCAGAGTTCACGTTAACGACAAATTGGTCATATATTTCGCTATGGCTGAAATTTCTTATGACACAGATTGTACCTGCATTGTAAGATTTAGAACAGCATGTGAAATTTTACGGCAGTTTTTCATTAACTTAAATGAAAATCATGAACATCTTACCTCTCTTATGCGACTGAAAGTTTTATTTCACACAGAAATGATTTTGAATTAGTCATAAATAAAAGAAAACATGACACAACTATGAGACTATCAGCTGAATGATTCAACATGCCCTACCGGTACATAGCTACTGTAGTACACATGCCCTATACATGATGTACATGCACTGTACACACACGTGAAAGTTTTGATGTTGTTTCGAATGCAGGCTGTCAATTGTCAATAATATTATTAGCTAGGATTCTACTTTTCTCCTGTATTGTGTTGATCGTGTATCTGGTAGTGATCACAATATGCAAGTCAAGTTACAATACTGTACAAAAGTAGGCGTGTACGAGATCTAAATAGTATATTATCGTTGACAATTGGTCAAAGTTCACTAAGACCTCTTCAAATTTTGGATACGATAAACAGAAGTATTTTTCAATTTTATTTTGAATTGTTAACTTAAATTTCATGATTCAACAATCAACGTTATACAAGGATTGGGTATAAACTTTTTCTTAATATTTTTTATGATAATAATTCTCCGAATTTTTAATGTTTTTGGTATTTTAGGCGCAATTTTCATTCACTTTAGCGAGGCAGGCCTGACACAAGTGTGTGTGTCTTAACAATACTTCCAAGCTTTGCTAGCGCGCAGTGCCATGTATATTACACAGTAGCCTGTACATACAACAGCAAATTTACAAAATACAACAAAATTCAAAAGCTTGTTGTAACCAAATACGCCAGACAAAAACTTATACTGCAATCTCTGCCCCATACCCAATATAATCTACCTTAGAAATACTAGGCCCACCAAGATTCATCCACAAGTTTAGATCTGTAATGAACATTTGCAATCTGAGCACTTGATGATTATCTTCTGACTGGATTTCATTTAAGGCCATACCATTGTTTTCAGTTTTATTCAAGTAAAGCATCATTGTTTGAGCTTTATTAAGCCAGGAATGACATTCCATCATTTTCCATTCATGGCAGAAACCAATTGTTTCATTTTCATTGATTCCAGAGAACACTTAATGCAGGTCTTTTTGAGTCCAGAAAAGTTATCATTTGGATCTCCATTCAAAGCACAAAGTCATTGTACAGCACATTACATTGAAAAGTTTTAACTGTCTTAATAACTTAAGTCTTGACAGATCTCATTTTAAACGTCCCCACCCCTCAATTTAATCAAAATCCAATCATCAGTTCTGGGGCAATCTTGATGATAGAGACAAAAGTCACCTTACAACATCTCCATCCCTCCATTTGCACCCTTCCCCTATTCCAGTATGTCTTAAATTTTAATCACTTCTTCCTTAAGCAGTAAATATAATCCAAATTCAATCATCAGTTATAACAGACAGACAGACAGACAAACACAGGCGAAAACATAACCTCCGTCCAACTTCGTTGACGGAGGTAACAAATCAAACAGAGAGCACCTTGTGCATCACCACTGAATTATACTTGTAATGTTTACCGGCAAGAAAATCAGGTTACGAGAATTTTATATATAGGTTATACTGAAACTCTGCCACAAAACTGTTTATCTGACAGGTGGCCCAACACAATTTGGATCTGATTTTTGTTTATCCTGGGCAGCCAGATAAAAATCTGTTGCTTGCTGCCATAAAAATGTATACATTTGAATATCAACAAAGATGGTTTGTAATATAGTAGGCATCTCAAAATATTAAAACGTACAAAAATGCACACTTGAGAAACTGTCCAAATTTTACATCTATTTCACAAACTCACAAAGTGTATTTTAAGGCACGCTATGCCAAAGAGGCAGCAATAACATTCTTTTGTATGAATGTGTAATTAATTACATCCTCCTATTAGTTCCATTTAGCCAGAATAAATATTTGACTTTCTGGGACCATAGAAAGTCTTGAAAAATTTGCAAAAACAACAACAAAACCGAAGAAAATTGTATTTGTCTTTTCTTGCTTTTTCTACACTTATTCTCATTTTCCTTTTCATTACTAATTCATTTTTCTCCTCCTTCCCCCTCTCCCATTTTTCAAATTTTAGATTTTCCTTTTCTCTTTCTTTCTGGTGGAGACCTGAACAAGTTTTGGGACCATTGGTGCTGTGGTCCGCTATAAGCTTGGGTGGTACCACAAAAATTTGGTATCGGTACTTTCGTTAAGACAACAAAACTGAACTGGTTCTTCTTACATGCGTAAAAAGGTAAAAAATCTGTCACTGTGTGCTTGGTATATTCCCTAGTATCATAATACTATGATAATATTATACATGATTGCGAGGAAAATAATTTCCATGCATTTTCATAGAGTAACAGCGAGATGTATCAGGAAGGAAAATATCCATTATTACTCCTTTACCGGGTTTGATAAAAACTTTGTCTTTTCCTGTTTTTTGTAAATAAATTAAGTGAATAAATGTCAAAAAAAAAACATGTTTTTTCTTAATAATTTATACTAAAAACAACTTATTCTAACAAAATTCAAGTATATTTCAGCATTTGGCAAGCACGCATGAAGATAAGTTATCACTTGGTCATTTAAAAACTTTGAACTCACAAAGACACTCACACCCCAGGCCCAATGATTTACATGGCAGAAAATACCTTCCAAAATACTTTTTAAATACCTCCAGTTAATAGTAATTGGTAAACATGGAGTTCCATCTTTATTTTGATACAGCAAAATTGCCTCAAAAATGGCAGCAAGGGCTGTGTAGAAACCGCAAGTTTACATTTTAAAATTTCCGCCATCAAAAAATCATGAAGAATTTTGCAAGCTCTGAACATGTGCACATGGGTTGCAAGGCCTTAATAATGCAATGTACAACACAACATTATGTGATCATCGTGATGTACACTGTATGTACTAGTCATATGGTTAGAGCAGTGTGTTAGCTGGGCCTTGTACATTTAAAAACAGGCGTGACTGATATAGTTTCATTGAGAAAACTTTTTTTGTGACTGGTTGCCAGATTGCAAAATAATGGACTACGTAATTTGTGTAGACCCAGGTACAGTCTGCGCTAGTGGCAGGTGGGGAATCTCAATTTCTTTAACGTACATGGATTACTGGTAATAGTTTGATTGTGTGTGTGAGATTGTTAGCAGCTTTCGGAATGATTACGGAGGGTTTTTATCGGTGGTGTTTTGATAAATGGATTAAATACAAGCCTCTTGCGAGGTAAATATAATGTGATTTACATAACTTAAGTATAGAAAACATGATTTGGGTTAATAGTCTTTATATTTTTGAGTTGCCAACAGTACTTTTTAGCAGTACTGGTAGCAGTAACAACCTTTTTGACTTCCAGTAACTGTAATTACATGAGACCCAGTATACTACCCAAGTCTATTTCCACCCCTGCTTGCATCCCTACATACTGCTTTTCAATTTCAATAACTGAACTGTTTAAACTTCTCTGCAATTCCAAGTTTTGCACATTTTAGTTCTGTTTTCTTTGCAATCAAAAGTTGAAAGGAAAAATGGAACATTGCCAAGTATATAGAAACTACCCTCAATTAAAACGTACCGACTGCTCTTGGAGTTTCGGTAACATTTTCTTCCACTGTTGTATCTATGTCAGTACTGGTATTGTCGTTACTATTATTTTTGTTCTCATTAACATAGGAGAGGTCCGTGTTGGGACTACTTTCAACAGAGAATGTTTTATATTCATCCAGATTCTGTGCTCCTGTAAAGAAATTGAGGTTAAAAAGGATTAAAAGCAATCAATACTAATAAAAAATGTCATTAGGAATCACGTCGATATTTCTCTCCTTGATTCAACAGTCCTAATTTCTGAATTTATTAGTGCAAATAAAAGTTCTATGGGCAGGTACAGTACCAACATCCTGACCTTAATTGCAAGAAAATATGTTACAAACTACCAAAATGCGTGTAATTAAAATTGGTTAAAAATGGACGATTTTATTGCATTTTTAATATGAAGACTTTATTTCAATAAATTATGTAGACTTTATTTAAATTTTGTGACCTCACATTAAGAAAAACTATGTCAACTCATTGTTTATCAATCCCCCTCTAATGCTATTTGAATGGGAGCAATTGAATACGACAAAGAAATTGTGATGAATTTCAGTGACTGAAATTTAGGACAAAAATTAAAAATAATATCAAACATTTTGAGCTGTCCTTGTCCTCTTTCGTAAATCAAAACTTTTGCATGCATTAAGATTTATTTAAATGATTCAATTTACTGATGCATATGAAAACTCTACCTGCAACTCAGCATTTTTTTCTATTCAGTGTCACCATTTAAAATCAATACCAACACAGCTGACAAAATTCCAAATGACTTTTACAAACATTGTACAGGATAAGTATAATCTTGTAAATGCACTAATAAATGGGTATACCTTTCACAGAAATTTGAGCTACTGTAGTAGTGATATGCATTGTGAATGTGCTATGCTTTAATCTCACTATGTCAATACTTGTTTTACACGATAAAAACCTTCCACAAATTCATTTGAAGAAGCATTAATTGCGATTTCACAACATATGAACACCAATATTAACTCATGAGTTGGAATAAATTGTACACAAAATAAAAATGGTTATGAAGAGAAGAGATTAAGTATGCAGCAGAAAGACCGCGATCGTTTCCAGAAGGGTCAATTACTGTTTTCCAGCTGATACTTTTAACATTTCTGTGGCGAAGCAATTAAACTTCTGATTGTTTTATGTAATATTTCCAAAGACCTAAAGTTTTGAGAATTTTAATTTGCATATCTAAAACCCTACACTTTTTGTACAAGCGTCACTGTCCACTTATGCAGTTTCATATCTCAGTTATCTTGTTTGATATGGTATCACATATGGTTATTCAAGCAACTCTCAGTAAATCCTGATTCAGGGTATGGTAAACACTAAAAATTGATGCACCACTTCAAAAACAACAAAAAATATGATAGACAATTAAAAACAAAGAGGGTTTACATAAGAAAATAAGTAAGTTACCACATCACAAGTTTCCTTATTTTATTTTTTTCTTTCAATTGTGCTTTCATGGTTATAAATAAATTTAAGAGCAATGTAGGTAATGCCAACTTGATCAACATATCCATATCCATTTAATATCAAAATATGCACATACCGTCTAAATGTTTCAACTTTTCCCTCACTCTGGGTACAGCCACAAACCAAACGGTGATTCCAACGATAAGTCCAACACTGGTGCTGATGACAGCAGCACCCCAAGGAGGAACTTTATCAAAATGTATTACTGTATAATGAAGAAAAAAAAAAAATAAACAAATTAAAATTAAAAGAAAATAGTTTTTCCAGAAGTATGTGACAAAGAAAATACATTATATATTCAGCTTAGCAATGTTACATTAATAGTAAGAGTAATTATTTTATATAACACCCTTTCTATACAAGTACTGTATATTTAAAAGTGCTTTACAAACTTTGGAGCATTAGTACAGGAAAGAGCTGCCCAAACGGCACATCATCCATCCATTAGCTCAGGGAAGTGAATGAACACCACGTTTCCACAATTCTCTTTTTGAATAGTATTCAGAGAACCAGGTACAGAAGGGTGTGACTGTCCTATGTAAATATTTTGGGTCTAAATGTTTTACAGATACAGTATTATGGACACATGAGGTTACTGGTCTATTGGAAAGAGCTTTAAATTCTGGAAGAAACAAAATTCAGATTTGACATAAGTTAGAAATTTGAGAAATCAATGCAAGATTTGTGATGAATGATGGGAAAATTACTCTTCTTTTTACTTTTTTTAAATTGCTGCCTAAATTACAATATTTTACAATGATTGCAATATCTATTCCTGCTACAGCCGGATTTGAATTTGGTGGTACACTTAAGGCTGTCGTAACCTGAATGCAATGTAACAAGTGACTTTTAAAGCAAAATTGATTAAAAATTATTACAGAAAGAAACATTTTAACCTTTTTGTGATAAATAAGGCATCATAACAACTTTCAGTTGACAAAAGTTGATTAAAAGGGCTTTTCCTATGCCCATGAAACAATATCACAGAATTACAAAAATCATGTCTCACTAACTAAATTAAATTTCTCTATGGCTTTAACTACTTGTTCAGTTTTAGCTCGTTCCCATTATACTCCTCAACTTTTAATAGAAAACTTCATCCCAAGATCGAATCCAATACTTTAAAACATTTTAGCATAATCATCTTAAGTCAGATTTTCTTAAATGTCGCTCGCCACGATGCATTCGATGTGCAGTGGGCTTTATGATTTAAAATAATGTGAGAATTATCTACTTTAAATTCTTCGAAAATATGTGACAGAATTAAAGGAACAAACAATTTAGAGCAGTCAGGTTCATATCACATTTGCATATTTATTAAATAGTCTGATGAAGTTTTTTTTCTTTTCTCATAGCAATTATGCAAATTTGTTACCCACACATCTTCAACAGTGGCTATAAATAAGTGCATATCACATACATGTACATGTATCAATATGTTAACTGCAGCAAGAACAAGATGTTCAAGAATTCTCCTTATTTGTCATATCTTTGTGCAATAAACAGAAAATGTTTTCACTTTTATAAACAGGATTATAATTAGTAAAATACAATCACTGAAAGAAAAAAAATCAATTCTTGTTACACCATCCACAAAATTCACAAAAATCATACATCTTAAGACTCACTTTTCCATAGGTTTTTGATAATAGCTTTTCATTTAAGAGCCATGTATGCAACAACTACATACTTAAAAACAACCTAATTTAAAACATTAAAACCATTACTTCTTGCTCAAAAACATGCTTTCTCCTTCACATGGTCTTCAGCTAAACTAATAGTTTTTTTCATGAGACTGTCATGAGGGACCTAAAATCACTAAAGCTCATCTTTTTTAATGTTCTTTCTAAAATCATCTTTACTACTAGCACCTCAAATTTCTCCCAAAAAACATGTAGTGTCCTTTATTTAAAAGTTGGAAACCCCAAAATAGTATTCTTTTGGAATAGAAGGCATGCAATTTTCCATATCTTTTTCCATGTCACACAGGTTCTGTGTTTTAGGTCAATTTTATTCCTAAATGCTCCGCATGCAGTCAACATGCTCCTAAAGTATTCAACTTTATGAGGAATTAATTAAGTGTATTCAGTTTTAATTTGCTCCTCAAATTTTACTTGAAAAGATAATAGTGACTTTGGAGTTTTACCAGTGAAAAGCAAATTTCCACTGGATCACCTTGGCTGTCATTATTGTACCTGGTAGCAAATACTAAGGCCAAAGTGAAAAAAATATAAGTTTCCTGCAGCTGACAAATTGTCAGAATAAAGTGCCGAACAATTTTATTAAATTGTACTGTAATTTTCTGCTAATGGAAACCTAATATCAATTATACGAATCTGGAAAGAAAAAAAAAAAAAAAAAAAATAAAATGAGGAATAAATTGTTGTATAAAATAAAAAAACCTCTATCTTTTTAGGAGTTCCACGAGGCTCAGTTTTGGGACCATTGCTTTTACACCCTGTACGTGGCTCCATTGCATGACTTAATTATTGCAGCAAATGTTCAAACTGCAGTTTATGCAGACGACATTCAGTTATTCATGTCTTTTCACCCTGATCAAAGTTCTAATGCCATCACAAAACTTCAAATTGTATCACTGATGTCAAATCATGGGCAACATGAAACAAATTATTCATCAATGACTCAAAAGACAAGAATTCTCCATGCTAGTTTCTCCATGCTAGTTGATCTATCTTCAACAAGCCCACAAATTTCTGTTGAAATTGGACAAACTAAAATCAAGCCCTCTCCATGTGTCAAAACCTTGAGTTATATTGGATTCGCATCTTGATATAAAACAACATGTTCATGCCATTTGCAAATCATCTTTTATGCTCTACGCAACATCAGTCGAATAAGGAAATCTTTTATGCTCTACGCAACATCAGTCGAATAAGAAAATCTTTTATGCTTTACGCAACATCAACCGAATAAGGAAATTTTAATTAATGATATAACTACTAGGTTGGTATGTTCCTGTATTATGCCCAGACTTATGACTATTGTAACTCGCTTCTACTTGGCCTCCCTGACTCTACACTTAAACAACTACAGACGGTTCAGAACTCTGCTGCCGGGCTCATAACCCGTTCATCCCTATATGATCACATATCACCAGTTCTTCAATCACTTCATTGGCTTTCAGTAAAACAGCAATCATTGTACCAGCTGCTCCTCCTTACTTACAAATCTCAACATTCTCTTGCTCCTGAAGACATTCAGCAGTTTATAATTCCCCAATACCATCCTCATCGTCAGCTTTGTTCCTCAACAAAATGTCTTTCTGGCTGCCAGTCATCATACAAACACAAAATTTTATAGTGAAAGGGCCTTCATCTCCACTGCACCTTCTCTCTGGAACAATCTACCATCTTCAATTTGCAACGCACCATCTGATAATTCTTTTAAACGTCTTCTAAAAACTCACTTATTTATCAACTGATTGAACTTTTTTAATTATGTATTATTGTTGTGATCTTGGTCAAGCACTTTGAGGCCTTGGCAAAAAGTGCTATATAAATAAATGCTTATTATTATTATTAATACTATTATCATTATTATTAATATTCCAGCCCACAATTTTGGGAGCATAAAATCATAATAAGACATGTATTTATTTTGACCAAGTGACACATAACATTAAATGCATGATACAGTACTTAGGAGAATAGGTAGCTCAATTGGCAGAGTGCACGATTGATGTGTTAGAGGTCCCAGGTTCAAGTTTCGGTCAAGTCTAACTCGATTTTTCCACAGCTATGCAGACAGATACTTCGAACATCAAAGCGGAAGCATTTCGTCTGCAGCTCCTACTCCTCATTCAGATACTCCTCATTCAGCTTTTGAGAGAAGTTGGAATGGCACACTTTCGAAAGGAACATTAAGCTGTCGGTCCCGACGGCAGGACAGTCACCCCTTGCCTGGTTCTCTGAACACTAATTGAGAAGAGAAGCATGAAAACACTGTGTTCATGCACTTCCCATCCTGGCCCAGTCAAGTCCATGTTCATGTGCGCCGATTTGTTGGCAGCCAGCAAACTTGACTGGAGAAGGTGTGTGGCCTATTGTATGTAATCACTTTGAGCCTTCTTAGGGAAAAGTGTATATTAAATGCTTGGTATTAACTTACATTCAGGACCATCCAGGAAAATTGAAAGACAGTTTATAAACATAACAGCAGCATAGCACACTGGTAGAGTTTTAAGTCCTGGTTCAAGGGGCTTTTCCTGTACAAGAGAAAAAGAGAGAACATAATTAATGTCTGTCGACCTATTATTATCAATACAGATCATAGAGGAATCAATGTGTCCATGAACTGATCTATAAAGTAGGACTTGCTTACCTGAAAATAATAATGCATTATTCACCTTCCTCATAAAGGTTTCCTGCACATAACTGTCTCAATCTACAGGGGTCGAAATTTCATGAAACAGTACTTTATCAAATAATACTGTTCCGGATCAGATTTCACTGTTCCAACTTTTTTGCCGATAACAGGACAAATTCTTTTCTTCAAATGGGCTTAATTTATAATGATTTTATTGGTCAATATGTGCAAATATGTATGTCAGTTATTAGTATTTACATGTACAGGGTGTAGCACCCAGTTGCACACAGTCGTACACAGGCACCAATCTTTTTGTACAGCACTGTATGTGTATCCATCAATTGTGCTGATAATTGCAGCAAAGGTGGGAAAAGCATTTTCTTTCTGGAAGAAATTCTTTTTATGATAACCTTGTTTGACAATATACTTTTTTTAGCAGAAAAAGCACTAGCAGCTGTAGAATGAACAATATTCAGCTGCACTGTTCAATGAAAATATAACTGCAGTTAGTTCATATAATCATCTATGCAAATGACCTGCTGAATAAGAAAATAAAGAGTCAAATAATCATGCCTGATATAGCCGTTGGTGCACACCACATAGTATATATTCTACCCTATCCCGCATGGCCCCATCCATGTCCACATCGCATCCCTCCCTATGTCCATATGCAGTCACATCCTGTTACACTCCCTGCCAGCCAGACAAAATCGCCATTACATAGGTTCGCATAATGCTTCGCATGCTCAACAACAACAGCAGCAGAACAACAGCAACAACAACAGTGACAGTAGTACAAGTACATTGGTTAAGTAGCCTCATTCAAGCTCTTGCATAAGAGGCCACGAATTCTGTGTCACTATAAATCATTTCTCAGTTTCAAAGAAATCCCTCCAGAATAGCTGTACCCATCGGTCCACCACATGAACCAACAGTGACTGAAAAACAAAGGCACTTCAAGGACCTTCCTTAACACCTCTTGTGACAAGGACAGTGAAAAGCATTCTTCCTACTCAGTGGCAAATGATTCTTCTTTTTAAGCCTGGAGAAGAATATTTACAAAAGTATCATTTAAAAATCCGGTTCTGGTACCGGCCGGATCTGGTACCGGCCGGATCTGCATACAAATCTGGCTAAATCATTCCAACAAATTTAAAAGTAAGTTGAAATATCAAAACCATTGATTTTTTGGAATTCTCTCAATTTCTGAAATAGTATAACCTTGGCAGTTTGTACCTCGGCCTGATCAACAGTGATAACCTCACATTAAACCCGGTTAACTACTGTACTCGAACCTCCAAAGGCTGATTATGTATGGTATGTGGACTGGAAAGTTTGAATTTCAGCTACAGTAATTATCTCTAGTAGAAACAGATTTGGTCAGATCAAACTTTATTTGTGTATTTAAATGACTTTAATCAAGGTTATATCTGGCTTGATCTGGCTTGATCTGGCCAGATCAAACTTTATTTGTGTATCAATTTGACTGGTGCTTATCCCTGGTTTCAATGGCGCATAATAAATTCTCCAGAACTCTAGCGAAAGCAGGGGAGCCTGTGAGCCATGGACAGAAAACTATATATATATATTTTTTTACATTGATGCCAGCCAAGACAGTTTTTAAGGACATTAGTAGCATCTTTTGAAAAAAAAAACAATTTAATCGTTAGCCAAATCTTTAAACTTCAAGAGATACAGTAACATTAAAACCGCATTAAAAAGATTGACATTTTTCTGGGAATAAGGGCAAAGCTTTTTAACAAATAAGGTTGTTCTTTTAATAATTAATCCCTTCCAAGAATAGTTTTGTACAAAGGGATCAAAAGGGCACTGACCCAAGCTGGTACAGTTATGTAGAATATTACTGTCCACATGCCTCTTCAAATTAAAGAGTATCAGTCATTTTTGGTTTGGTTTGTTGATGTTTAATGGCATAGTGACAATCAGTCAAATGTGCCAAAAGGGTGTTAAAAACTAAGGTGCTTGAGTTAGGACAGAGAGGAAAGAGAGGTGGGATAAAGGGGAGGGAGAGAAGGTGGATAAGGGAAAGAAGGTAATAAAAGGAAGGTGAGGAAGGCAAGGCAGAGAAGGGAAGGGAGTTTAGATCAGGTTGAATAAATTGCTGCTGCAGAGAAAGGTGATGAAGTTGGAGGTACATGTAAATGTAAGATTGTCCTTGAAAAGATCGAAAATTGAGATGGAGGGAAGAGGTGTGATCTGGAGTTCAAGTATAAGGGACAGGTTAAGAGGATATGCTTGATTGAGAGATCGGTGTTGCAAGTAGAGCAGAGAGGAGCAAGGGAGCCAGAAAGTAGATGAGAGTGGGTGAGAAAGGAGTGGCCGAGGCGGATGCAGGTGATAACGTCCCTACTGCGGTTGTGCCTGTGCAGGGGGACGTCGGTTGCATTTTGGGTTTGATGGTGTGAAGTTTGTTACTGAGGTCGTGATTTCAGGAGTCTAGCCAGGTCTTACTGAGGTACATGTAGGTGGAAGTGGAGAAACGGAGATCTGAGTGCGGGATAGAAAAAGGAGAGATGGGATTTGACAGAGCGTTTTTGTCGGATCTCTAATTGCCATGGCTGGGGATCCAAAAAATATATATATTTTTATATCTCGTACATAAAACTCTTAGTTGAAAACCATATCTAACATACTTTGTGCAAATTTGACACATGTAAAATTCTTAACAAGTCAAAGCATGGTTTAACATACAGCACAACCAGCATGGGCCTATTTATATACTACAGATAGAGATTGAGATTGGAATAGCCTCCCAGCTGATGTTGTGACAGCCAAAAGCTATGCCACTTTCAAGGCCCAGCTGTCTATGTGCATGCCACTAGGGCATGACACTACGTCAGCTGCACACTATTAGTATATAGTATGTGTGTTGCACCTGCACACTATTAGTGTACAGTATGTGTATTGCACCTGCACACTCTTTGTGTACAGTGTGTATTGCACTGCACACTATTAGTGTACATGTGTATTGCATCTGTACACTATTAGTGTACATGTGTATTGCACCTGCACACTATTCGTGTACAGTATGAGTATTGCACCTGCACACTATTCATGTACAGTATAAGTATTGTACTGCACACTATTAGTGTACACGTGTATTGCACCTGCACACTATTCGTGTACAATATCTGTATTGCACCTGCACACTATTCATGTACAGTATGTGTATTGCACCTGCACAGCGGTGGTGGTGCTTCCTGGACACAAAGAGTGTATTACAGTTACATTGGATTACTCAGGGAGCATTTTATCATTATCTTGTTTAAATTTCACATGGATCTTTTTATCTTGTTTCTAAACACAGTGGCACTATTCTCCAACACATGTTTTGAAAGTTACAATTTTTGTTTTATGTGATGTTATTTAATGTTCAGCACAGTTGGTGATTTTGTTGCTGTGGATATGATCATCATGACCTACTGGTATCTGCACAGACATGTGCACAGACATGTACACAAGCTGCACTGTTTCTATAGTCATCAACCTGTTGGTTTGGTTTTTGTTGATGTTTAACGGCACAGCGACAGTCAGTCAAATGTGCCAAGAGGGTGTTAATAAATTATGGCGTGAGATTTAGGATAGTGACGAAAGGAAGGTTTGTAAGGGAGAAAAGGGGGAAAAACCCGAAAGAGAAAAAAAAGGGAAAAAAAGGAGGTAAGTAAGATTAGGTGTAGAAGGATATGATCATCATGACCTACTGGTATCTGCACAGACATGTGCACAGACATGTACACAAGCTGCACTGTTTCTATAGTCATCAACCTGAACGTTTGTTGATGTTTAACGGGGTCAAATGGAGGGTGTTAATAAATTATGGCGTGAGATTTAGGATAGTGACGAAAGGAAGGTTTGTAAAGAAAGGGGGAAGGTAAATGTAATGGAAGAGGTTGTTGTTGCAGAGGAAGTTGATTATGTTTGAGGAAGAACTGTTTTAGAAAAAGTCCGAGATTGAGGATAGTGAGGAGAGAAAAGATCTGGAGTTCTGGTATAACCTGTTGATGTTTGAAACGTAACCGGGAGAAGAGAAATAATGAAATAAGATATTCTGACAGATCAGACATGTTTCTGTACAAGAGACATGGTTACAGTATACGTGGAGCTGGAACAAAAAATATATCTATGTTTCCTACGGTTGCAACTGCGGGAAAATCGGAAATTCGTGGGATGAACAAAATCAACAAGAAAATTATATTTGTTTATATTTCTTGAATTAACAACAAGAAACATCATGTAAATATTTGCTCGAAAACGTCCCCCATGTGATTGTGCAATGAATACTACATTAAATTGCAAAGAGGGAAGTATATAAAAGATGTACTTCACTACAATAATATCATTTCTATCATGATTTTTGTTGGTAAGATTTTCAACACCTTTTATTCAGAACCGTGAGAAATTGTATAATCAATTCCAACTCATGAGTTTCCTGTGCGAACACCAGACAACAGACAAACTGTTCAATTGATGACAGTGCTAGTCATAAACCTCACAGACAGAACTGATTTGCATAGCAAAAATTCCCATGAAAATTGGCTCATAGCTAATTACATTATATACATGTATATTGTCTCTGCCTATCCCTCTGACTGGTTATTTTATACAGTACAGTAGCTACATGTGTATTGTATTTTCAGGCGAAATCATTCAAAATATACAAAACTGTGATGTCATCAATTGAATGCTTTATGTCAGTGACCTACATGCATAAAACCACTGAAAAGTCGTTTATGAATTACTTTTTAAATATTTGCACAATTGCTGTCTTTAAATTTCTTTCATGTTGACCAACAACTTCACTTACACCCTACTTGTTAATTTGTAAATAGAAAGGAGTAAACAGGTACAGTAGATAAAGCATATGAGTGACAGACAAAGGTAGATAAAGCATTCGAGTGAAAAACAAACAAAACGGTCAGCCCACGACATAAAATAAGGTAAAATAAACACACCATTAAAAATTTCATTGGCAGAAATTTTCTTCAATTGTTATTTGCTGCTTGGTTCTTTAAGAAAGTATTCAATCTCTCATTCTGTTATGGTAATTATCCCTGTGCTATCACAAGCTTGGGTTGTGAATCAAACGAAGGTGGTATATTTCACAATGAGGTCATCAGTGAAAACGACCATTCATTCCCTTAAAAAGTTTGTATTCCTTCCCCTCATCTAATTTTCATGTGAATAATAAACCTTTGAACAACAGTCCCAGCCAAAATTGTTCAGATTGAAAAGAACGAAAGAAATTATGCAATTTGTTTTTTAAAATGTCTTCATTCTTCTGTAATTGTTTACTCGTAGTAGTAGCCTGCAAGCAATTTAATCTTCCATAATTGACCCATACCATGTCTTATTCGCTTGGGGGTACAAGCTCAAATGATTTCATTGCTTCAAAGTAGAGCAAGTTTGAATGTTTTTTAGCAGAACCAATAGGTAATAATAGCCTGTTGGAATGCTAATAATATTATATCTGCATTCCGCTCTGCATATCATTTCACAAGTAGAAAGTACAAACAGAATATTCATATACTCATGTGTTTAGCCGTTTTATACAATTCTGAAGGACCAAAAATGTTATCATTGTTTAATGTTTCAAATCAATATTGAATTAAATCTTATCTTCAGAGTGCGAAGAATTGCTTTTGCTTGGGTGCGTGGCCTGTGTTGTAAAAAGAAAATGTTTTTATAGCTCCTTGCTGAAACAAAGTCTGATTTTAGTATGAAATACTGGGTATTCCAGTTTAATTTTCAATCCTGATGTATTCAAATCACGTATCGTATTATCTGTATAGAGATCGCAGGTACTACCTTTTTTTTTTTTTTCTTTTCAATTTGATAAATAAAATACGAATTTGGTGGGGGGACACTACTTTTCATTAGCGGGCATCTTCCTTTCTGCCTTATTACACTCCCGCTCATGCAGTTGTATAGCACAATGAAGAAGGCGATACCATATGAACCTTTGGTGGCTAAAGTATAATAGAAAATGCCACAGCAATGCACAAACGGGGCCTATTTAAAGTAAAAGCATAGCAAGAATGACTTTTGAACTTGAAAAATAACAGAAGTGTGCATGATTTCTGAGTATTTTTGGTTAAACTGTTATTTTTTTTCAAATAGGAGCCATGTCCTGGCCGTGGTTAATGTTTCAAAGAAATATTGAGTATCAAGTGGGTGGGATCGGAACTGTAAGATTTTCCTGCTGTAGGCTATATGCATATCAGCACTGCGTGATCAAGAATACGATGGCTAGCTTCACACCGTAGGATGATGCATTCATTTAGAGGCTTAATTCATATTTTCACAAGTATCCGACAAATTCATGTTCTTTTTATATGAAATTAAATTGAAATCATAACTATGAAATAGAAATCGTGAGCAAATAAAAGCATATAGATGGCCTGTCAACACGGCCTTTTTCACAACTTTTTTACGTGACTGCCTTGGGACATCGGTACCTGTTTAATGCCTTTCGAACTTGACAAAGGGGTAAATTCGGCATCATTTGTGGGGTAAATGGGGTATATAAAATCACTTTACATGCAAACATCACTCAAGTTTAGGAATACATTTTATTTATAAAAAAATACTGTGATACAAACATCGTTAGCAGCTATCATATAACGGTGCAGTACACTGCAGTTACTGTAATGCACTTTATATTCAAAGCTTGTTTACATTACGGGTAAAAAACCGGTTTTTCGTTTAAAACTGGTTATGGATTTGAAAACCAACCGGTTTCACGTCAGGGCAAACCTGTGCAAGCTTACTCCTCAATTTTGAATATTCAATTTACTATCATCACAAATTTGTTTATTTATAGTATACTGAAAAATACACTTTAAAATAAAATAGAAACGACTTGTTGTATCAATTTTATTGTTTCATATTTAAGAAATAGCAATTAAAAATGTGCACTGATATTTTCTTAGTGATAATTGTTTATTCAATTCAAATATTGCTAATGATATTTGGTCACAAAATGTGAAACATACATCAAACTTTTTAGGTATATGGTATGAGGTACGGTAAGGCTTCTTTTATAGCCTACAATACAAAACACCTAAAAAAAACCCCAGATCTGCCACGTCCCAAATTCCAGCTCTGCCGCATATTCTGGATCTATTCCAAATCTTTCCACATATAAAATAGGAGAACAAATACTGATCTGTATTTGATATATATTCCCCAGATTTAAAAGCCAGATCTAGGCCAGATCAAAATTCCAGATCTAGGCCAGATATCAATTACAGATCTGTGCCAGATATATATTCCTCATCTGGGCCAGATATAAATTCCACATCTGTGCCAGATAAATCCCAGATCTACAAATCCCAGATCTGGACATTAATCTGCCCAATTCTTTATCTGGCCAGATCTGGGAATTATATCAAATCCAAATCAGGGATCTATATCTGGCCCAAATGTTCTTGAAGATACTACAAAGAGGGATAGGAAATAAACTTACCTTATTAATTACAAACTGTCTGTACAATACAAATATGACAGATGAAATAAGCCCTGATAGAATTGGAGAAATCAACCAGGAAGCAACTGAAAAATAAGAGAAAGAAACAGGTAAAATACTTTTTAAGTAAACATGAATGTCTTCAAACATTTTTTGTCCAGATAGTCCATGAGAATAGGTAGCTTAGTTAGAAGAGTGCACGACTGAGATGCTGGGGGTCCCAGGTTCAAGCCTCGGTCAGGTCTAATTTTTTAAAGACAGATAAGCCGAAGCCTTTTCTCTGCAACTCCTACTCCTCATTCAGCCATTGAGAAAAGTGACAATGGCACACACCGTCCTTCAGAGGGGACGTTAAGCTGTCAGTCCTGACGACAGAACAGTCAACCCCTGCCGTCAAACAATTTGCCGATTATCGCGGTATCTCTTTTCCCACGACATGAAATATGACTCTTAACACATACCGTGATGCCAAAAAGTAATACAGGACTATGAAAGTTTCGGGCAACTAGGCTAGGCTACTTCGCACATTATGGTACTAAGGTTACGGTAGTAAATTTAAAAGTCAAGTTTAGGCCATGATCATTTAGAAACAGGCAAAAATATTGTGAAACATGAATAACAATTAGAATCATGCTCCTTCACCACACACTGCCACGCTCCGATGTAAGTTGGCCAAAAGAACAACAAATTGGCACAGAACATGCCTCTCACTTTAATGATTCACGTTGGCTGAAACGTGTGTGTTACATGATGAAATCTAGAACTAATAGTCATGCAATCATATCGTCTGCTAGATCTGGAAATTAATTTTTGTTGCGTTCGTCAGTCATGTATACATAAAAGAAGTATGTGGTATTAACAATTTGTGTCATAAGTCAATTTCTTGAAAAATATCGCAATATACCAATATATCGCGATATTTTTCTCCACGATAATCAATACCTAATACAACCATATTGTGACAGCACTACAAATAATACTCTTGCTGCACAGGACAACCAAAAATCTTATCTGGGCAACCATGATACTAACCTGACCTGCCCGGATGGACATCTTGGTTTTCAGCATAATTTGCATTATACAGTACATGTATGTATACAAAAATGTTCACAGGCAACCTTTTCAGACAACCACAAATTCAGATACTCCTTATTTTCTGTTGATTTGCCAATCCCTGTGTTCCCTTAAATACATATGATATACTGTACATGTATCAATGTATTACAGTAGGTGTCACTAGACCTAATTTAAACCAAAAGTGATCAAGGTGGTACAGTAGAATGACATGCAGCTGTACTTTTCCCACCTGGCAGTTTACGCTGACTTCTAAACTCCAAGATAAAATAGTTATTCCAAGCAATTTTATGTATCATTTGGAGGAATTGATTACAATATTTGCTGTGATGGACTTTCAACACTTCTGTAATACTTGAACAGAAGCTAATGAACTATAGATCTAATATACAGTGAGACATTTGATCAATGTTTCCAACTTGAAAGATTACAAACAAAGGGAAATTCCTGCTACACTGATGATATAATACAGTATATATTGTAATAACATATTTTTACTGGGAGTGCAGTAGCCTGTGGTTAGGGCATCGGTCTTGTACTCAAAATGGTACTGGGATCAATTCTCAGCCAGGGCGCTGTGCTGTGTCCTCAGAAAGACATTTTAATCCATTTGCTCCAGTTCACTCAGCTGTAAAATGAGTACAATTAGGGCTGGGACAGTGGGGACTTAACCTGTGATGGACTGGTGTCTCATCCAGGGGAGTCAAGTACTCTCATCTGCTTAGCACCATGGAAAACGGGTATAAACGCTGGTTCTATAAGCCCTCGAGGCTTGGTTTGGTTTAGTTTGTTGATGTTTAACAGCACCACGACAGTTAAACAAATGTGCCAAGAGGGTAGGGTGTTAATAAATTATGATGTAATTTAGGAAAGTGAGGAAAGGAAGGTTTGCAGGAGAAAAGGGGGAAAAACAGAAAGAGAAACAAAAAAAAAAGGAGGTAAGAAAGGTTTGGTGTAGAAAGGGAGGGGGGGGGGGGGAGTTAAATGTGGTGGAAGAGGTTGTTGTTGTGGAGGAAGTTCATGATGTTTGAGGAAGAAATGTTTTTGAAAAGGTCCGAGATTAAGGATAGTGAGGAGAGAAGAGATCTGGAGTTCTGGTATAAGGAACAGGTTACGAAGATATGCTTGATGGAGAGATCGTTGTTACAAGTGGGGCAGAGAGGGCCAGATAAGAGATGAGAGTGAGTGAGAGAGGAGTGGCCAAGGCGGATGCTTGGTGGGATTAACTAAGAAATTTGTTTTATCCTTTCTTTTTCCTTTTTAAGTGGCTCAATTGTCACAATCCTCTGAAACATTCACGTTATTTAATAAAATGTGGATTCTAAGTTTGGAGTGAAATTTCTCAAAGATGAATTTCACTTTAGTTACACCTATGACAAAGGCCTACAAATTTGAATATATTATCTCCAGAAACAGTGGTGTTTTCAGCAAAATAAGCTTTCTTTGAAATATGATCTTTTATTGTGCATGTTGATTGGAGATAAGGTAGAAACACTGTAAAATCTTTTCATTAGAGTCAGCAGAAGAGTAACTAAGAATAGCTGCTTAGTCCGTTAGAATGGTCTTCAGAAATATTGTTAGAATGGTTTTCAAAAATATTGTTAGAATGGTCTTCAGAAATATTGTTAGAATGGTTTTCAAAAATATTGTTAGAATGGTTGTCAAAAATATTGTTAGAATGGTTTTCAATAATATTGTTAGAATGGTTTTCAATAATATTGTTAGAATGGTTTTCAATAATATTGTTAGAATGGTTTTCATACATATTGTTAAAATGGTTTTCAAAAAATTGTTCTGTATGAGTGTGGAAAACAATTTCCCCTCCTCCACTCCCCTAAAAAAGTACTGTACTTTACATTACTTGAACTATCACAATATGACTTGATCATTTTTTCTCGATGAATGAGCAATTCCACAGCCAAATTATATGTTGCTTATTTGTTGGGGCACTTGCTCATTTTGTTTTAAATGTGCATTAGTTATGGACACTAATAGAGGCACCACTTGCTAAGACTTGTTTCATGAATAGCATGAAAATTGTCCAAAATTGGTCAACAATTTCATTTTTGATGCTTATAGCAAATAACTCTAGAAAATATGCTGTTTTCTCTTAAATCTATTATTTCTTATTTTTTTGCCATGATGCTTTGATGGCTTATCTGACTTGGCTTATCTGACTTGGCTTATCTGACTTGGCTTATCTGACTTGGCTTATCTGACTTGGCTTATCTGACTTGGCTTATCTGACTTGGCTTATCTGACTTGGCTTATCTGATTTCTGATTTGGCTTATCTGACTTGGCTTAACTGACTTGGCTTATCTGACTTGGCTTATCTGACTTGGCTTATCTGACTTGGCTTATCTGACTTGGCTTATCTGACTTGGCTTATCTGACTTGGCTTATCTGACTTGGCTTATCTGACTTGGCTTATCTGACTTGGCTTATCTGACTTGGCTTATCTGACTTGGCTTAACTGACTTGGCTTATCTGACTTGGCTTATCTGACTTGGCTTATCTGATTTGGCTTATCTGACTTGGCTTATCTGACTTGGCTTATCTGACTTGGCTTATCTAAGAAATGTTCAAATGTGATCATGCTAACAGTACCTCCATTTTACCATTTAATTTTCATAATCATAATCAAATGATGAGAAATATGTATAAAGGTCATCATCGTCAAAGTACAAAATCATTTCAACAGAACTGCTTTGTCTCTCTTCCAAAGTACTATGCCATACGTCACAATGCAATAATTCTTCAAACTTTGACCAGCCATAACTTACAGTAGAAATAAAATGTATGTTTTAAAATATCGTTGTATATTCTTATGCAAGTCTAATTTTCTTTCACAAATTGTCCAAGTAATATCATTTTCTGAAAAAAGTAAAGTTGCTTGCTGTTTTCCTCACTTCCTAGAAAACCAAGTAACTTTTAAATGGCATAACTAAAACCAGGGAAGTGCAATTCTTCAAAACTTTGACCAGCCATAAGTTACAGTAGAAAAAAAAGTATGTTTCAAAATATCGTTGCATATTCTTATGCAAGTCTAATTTGCCTTCAGAAATTGTCCTAGTAATATCATTTTCCGAAAAAGTAAAGTTGCTTGCTGTTTTCCTCACTTCCTAGAAAACCAAGTGACTTTTAAATGGCATCACTAAAACCAGGGAAGTGCACTTCCCTGCTAAAACATTCACGGTTTAACCACCATGTAAGTTAAAATCAAGATGTTATTCCCTTTAATGTTCAAGCAAAAGGAAAATTAATCCATTCTTAAATATCCCTGTCAGCTTTTTGCAATTATTTGCTTGTCATATGAGAGAATTTAACTGTCCATGTGATAAAAATGTGAGAGGTTTTTCCTTGCCCTGCGCTTACATGTGACTACTGGACTGTACTGTACATGTGAAATCAAGGAGAAGTTCCAGGGTGAAATCGTTTACATACAGTAGTCAGGCATGTGGTGTGGCCGTCACAGTCTTGGCTTTATTATGTATAAGTAGCAGTGATCTGCATGGCCCAACCAGTCTATAGAAAATGCATCAATAATTCAAGAGACACAATTAAGGAAGGACACTTACTGAAGATTTAATTGATCACAGGTTTGGTTTGGTTTGTTGATGTTTAAGGAACCATGACAGTTAGAGTCAAATGTGCCATTAGGGTATTAATAAATAATGGTGTAAGAGTTAGGATAGTGAAATTGAATTGATTACAGCAACTCAAATTTTACAAAACGAAATATCTACAAAATTAAAATATTAAAGTAAATGCATGTTTCTGGATATTCATTTGAAACTTTTAAAATTAAAAAAGAATACCGTTTATTGCAGAAGTAAGAAAGGTTGTGTAATCTGTTTGAGTATAAGCTTGCAGATCCACTGCAGATGATCAGATCCGCTCAGGGGCGTGTTTTAGCTTTTCATTTTTAGAGGAGCTTAAACCCCTATAAACATATGCAGCGCCCCTGACACAGGTTTAAGATTATGGGGCCAGGACAGAGGTGAAGGAAGTTGGGGGCACCCCCTTTCAACGAAATGATTCTTTCTTTCCGGTTGCATTCTTGTTTCCCATTCGGGAGGGTAAATTATTAATATTAACATAAAATTGCCAACATTTGCTTAAAATCTTTAAAAATTGACAGTGATTTCACGGAAATTGAAGAAAATTTCACGGAAATTGAAAAAATTAAAAATTGTAGAAATCCTGATTTTTTTACGAAAAGTGTAGAAATCCAAAAATTGACAAAATTTCCTGGAAAGTGATGAACATATCAAAAGAAAAAGAAAAAAAATCACTATTTTTTGAAAATTCAAGATTTCCTAAAAATTCAAGATTTCCTAAAAATTCAAGATTTCCTGAAAATTTAAGATTTCCTGAAAATTCAAGGAGATTTCCTGAAAATTCAAGAAGATTTCCTGAAAATTCAAGCAGATTTCCTGAAAATTCAAGATTTCCTGAAAATTTAAGATTTCCTAAAAATTCGAAGAGAGTTTAGTTCGATTCCCAATTAGCAGCAACATTTTATAGAAACTCAACTTAACTAGTGCAATATGTATAACCAGGAAGATTTTGAGTTCTTTCTCCACTATGGTGAGATGACCCATTCTACATGTACTGTACACCCCTTGCCAAGACAAGTGTTGGCAATTGCCCATCAGACAAAAAAGTAAAGACCTTTGTATTGCTTTGAAAGTTATTGGGGGGGGGGGGGGCTTTATTAAGACCTACTTCTCTATCTGAGGCTTTTGGACTTAATGTTGTTAGATTCAGGTCCAAATTTGAAGATTTTTGATCCAAAATGAAAGATTTTTAATCAAAAATTGGAAGATTTTTGATCCACAATTGAAGATTTAGGGTCAAAATTAATGATTTTGGACCAAACTTGAGGATATTTGGTCCAAAATTAATGATAATTCAGTCGATATGATTAAAACAGTGCCAACATCTGTTTTGTATATGGTTCATTTGATATTTCAGTTAATTATATTGATGGCTTTGCCAAAATTTGGTGACTACAGCATTTGTTTACTTAGCCCCCAACAGCCCCCCCCCTTCTCTAGACACACCACTGGATCTGCCGATTACACTGTGAGAACATATACGAAGGTATGATATAGAGCAGGCAATTGTCTAGTGACACCTAAATTGTCTAGTGACACCTAAATTGTCTAGTGACACCTAAATTGTCTAGTGACACCTAAATTGTCTAGTGACACCTAAATTGTCTAGTGACACCTAAATTGTCTAGTGACACCTAAATTGTCTAGTGACACCTAAATTGTCTAGTGACACCTAAATTGTCTAGTGACACCAAAATTGTCTAGTGACACCTTATGCCAATATACTGCACAGTAAGAGTAAGCTAATGTACATGTAGAATGTTAAACATTCTCCTGTCAAGTTATGTTAAACATTCTCCTGTCAAGTTATAAAAAAAAGTAATTCCAATGAAAACCTGAAACAAATTGATATTTGGTTTTGCTTTTTTAGTAAAACTAAAGAAAGAAAATGTAGAAAATTGTGAGTTTGATTTAAGACTAAATAACAACAGATGTAAGATATATTCCCCCCCCTCCCCCCTCACAATCCATCTTTATCTTTTCTCTTTATGTCTCTTTAACCATACAATTATTTATAAGCTTATATCCTAGCAGCATTATTATTTAGTGATTACTCCTCCTAGTGATGTACTTATTCATTCATGCAAATTATCTCCTCATTCGCCAATTTTATTCCTAATATGGATCATAATGATACCTCTTACAATGTATTTACTCACTATTCAAAAAAACATACTTGTGGTTGACCTATCCTTCACTGACCAGCCAATTCCTCACTTTCTCCTTTTGTTAATATTTTTACTTGGTTTTATAATACAGTAATGTTTACTTGGTTTTATAATACAGTAATGTTCACTTAGTTTTATAATTCTGTTAAGTCACATCTGTTTGTGATTTTGAGTTAAAAACATGATTTAAAAGTTTTTTATTTAATTTGTGTTTGCTGTTTTGTTATTAAAGTGTAATATTCCATGTACCTCCCCACCCTAGCCTCCATTCTGACAATGTGGAGTTAAAGGGGCTACATTTGGTGTCAGTAGTGTTTCATTAGTAAAGTGAACAAATGTCACTTCTTTTTTATTGAGGATGTGGCAAACTGTAAAGGGCTTACAGTTGGTGTCCGAGGTGACTCAGTGGCAGAAGTAATGCTTTTATAATAAATAACATTGTAAAAATGATTTAAACGATATCAGCCCCATTGTAAACTCAGTGCTGTGGGAAGTGCAGACCACCCCTCAGCGTTGATCTCATTGGTAGCCTTATAGTGCTGTGGGAAGTGCAGACCACCCCTCAGCGTTTATCTCATCGGTAGCCTTATAGGCGCCCACAGTACTAGCCATGATGAAGGGGTACATTACTTTGAAGAGTTTGAATTGACTTGAACTTGATCCAACACATTTCTATGTTTCCGCTGTTGGGATGCTAGACCATGTTGGTTTTCAACCAATTCCTGCTTGCTGTTGTCGTGACATGTGTGTCAGATGTTTGTTTGCTGAAGAAGACGGCTTTCTGCCCTGATTGTACCAA
>JAIGNY010004564.1:172500-225000 GCA_020152595.1 Chiridota heheva | reverse complement strand
TTTGATGAATTGGTTGTTACTTTGTAAGGGAATCTTAAAAGACACATTCTGTAATTCCCATCTCAAAAGGTATAATTTATTTTCATTACACAAACTGATACTGCGATATTGGGTTGCATGCAGTCTCAGATAGGCTTACGAAGCGTATGTATATTTCTGAATCAGAAACTTTTTAAGTGATCATAAAAGTCCTGCGCCTCTTAACCTCTTCGTCATTTATACATTTCACGAAATGTATAGCTAGGGTCTCCGTCCCCTCTCTTATTGGAATGTGTCTTTTGTTTTGATTTTCCGTAATTAAATCTTTACATAATCTTTCAACAAACGCGCCCTTGATAATAAGTAGGCCACCACCTGGGCAAGGTCATAAATCACCCAGTCAGAATTGGGTTTTGGAAATGTTTGAAGTGTCAATGAAATATAATATCTTTGAACAAGCGCCATTAAACAATAAATATGTGGGGTACTGGGGCAGTTCCCACGGAAACTGGGTTTTGTTCAAAAAAATTCATTTTATGTTCGGAAGTAACAGAAAGCTGTGGGTGCAAAGTTTGCAGGAATGCTAGTAAATGAGAAAATTGCCGATCTGAGTTTATTTCCATTCAACCTTTCTATGGTGCATACCAGTTTGCCGTATTCATAATTTTTTATGTTTTTATCAACAATTTTGTTACCAAATGATACAAAGACTTGAAGAGAGCTTTTTTTTCACAAGGATCTACCTTTTAATAGTGTAGGGTATTTTATTTACATGCCGGAACAGTAGGAATTTTGTTAAGTTTAAAAAGATCTACCTTTTAATAGTGTAGGGTATTTTATTTACATGCCGGGACAGTAGGAATTTTGTTAAGTTTGGACCATTATCTGTGAGCAATTTCGCATCGATATTACTGATATTTATCTTTATTTTTATTGGATTAAATTCGAATAAAGTCGGCAAAATTGAGTAACTTGATTATTTCTTTTTCAGTCACAGCTTTACTCTGTTGAGTAAAACTTCAGTGCACAAATAAGTATAGGCTTAAAATATTAAAACCAAAGTTTAAAATTCCCGATTTTGACTAAAACATTGAAGTCATCAATCTATGAAAAATTGAACATGGTAGGTCTAACAAGAAAAGCATACACAAAAATGAAAATGTAAAACATTATTTGGTCATGATTTCTTGATTCTTGAAATGTTGTGAAAGATAAGAAAGAAAAAGACCTAAAATTTTAACTTGTTAAAAGATATTTTGAAATTGTTTTTTTTTTTTTTTTTTTCTTTTTTTGATGAAAGATCAATATCATTATCACCGCGAAATTAAAGCCGAGAGACATTTAAGGACTCATTAATTTTCAGTTTTTCCCTAGTTTAAAAACTGATACATTTTGGCTTGACAAAACTATTTTGACTGATACAGTACTGTTAACAGGAGTTTGTCAGTTGAATCACGATATTATTTGTAACTTGTTTTGAACATCTTATTTTTCGCGGAACACATCACGAGCAATAACAGCTTCTTTTTTTTCTTCTTGTTTAATCCAAGTACTTGACCTTCACAATCCCATTACGTTTCCGAAATAAGATTAATGTAACGGTATATTATTTTTTGCTCAGTTGAAGCATGGAGCTATTACTATGTAGCTTCATGGTTGGAGGTACTTTCCAATAGGATTACCAGCGATATCCTGCGCAATATCGCGAGGTATTGTTCCTATTGTTATGCAGGAAAGTGTGTTGGTACAATGGCTTCACTGAACCATGTTTTATGGGTGCGTTTAATCCGTCATGAATAGAAAAAGATCCCGCAGTTTTGCGAGATTCGGCGGCATGCCGCATATCGCAAGTTGGCTCGCCTCCCTTAGATCATGTATTCAGTGATGAAATTATTGGGGGGTTTTTCTCCCGTATTTCTTATTATGTCCCGTATGTTATTAAACTAATTTTGAACTTGATAAGCGCACTTGTTTGATTAATTTAACTTGAACTTCACTAGTCTACTTTTAGTCATAGCTATATTACATACATGTATAGTCAGGTGATTTTCAGTTAAAATTTATGAGTTTTGAATTTGATGTGAAATTGTAATTATGTGAATCCAAAATAGTTATTTTGTGGTTGAAAATGAAATGTCATTTATGAAACTCCTCGTTAGGTATATATTTGTACCTTCTGTTATATTGTTATTTTGCTAGAAGAGGATTTCTCTTTTCCTGTACATGCTGCATTTTCATGCTACAAGAATGTATTCTTTGTTTTTCTTTTTTAGGGTCTGCATGATTTTTCTTTTCCTGTACATGCTGCATTTTCATGCTACTAGAATGTATTCTTTGTTTATCCTTTTTAAGGTCTGCATGGTAGTTAGAAATGGACAAATTTAACTGATCATCATTTGTTGAATTGTCATTATTATTATTTTGATCATTTTGATAGCTGCATTGAGGAGCAGAAGTTTGATTGATTTAATGGGTGTATCATCTTTGTTATTTGTGTTTCACCAAGTTGCTTTGTTTCCTGATTGTTTGTTTTTGTTTCCTGATTCTATACTGAGTATATTATTCTTGCTTATGTGCCATCTGTCCATGATGATTATATTCTATATTTAGTTAGTAGTATAGCGTTTTTACAATTTGTAACTAATGTATTCATGTATACGTATTATTATAAGTTTTTTTGCTATTCACCATTGTCCCGAGGATGTGACAATATTTAGCGGGGAGAGTTGTAAGATATATATTCCCCCTCACGACCCATCTTTATCTTTTCTCTTTATGTTTTTTTAACCAAACACTTATTTATAAGCTTATATCCTAGCAGCATTATTATTTAGTGATTACTCCTCCTAGTGATATACTTATTCATTCATGCAAATTATCTCCTCATTCGCCTATTTTATTCCTTATATATTTCATAATGATACCTCTTACAATGTACTTACTCACTAATCAAAGAAACATACTTTTGTGGTTGACCTATCCTTCACTGACCAGCCAATTCCTCACTTTCTCCTTTTGTTAATGTTTTCACTTGGTTTTATAATACAGTAATGTTCACTTGGTTTTATGATACAGTAATGTTCACTTGGTTTTATGATACAGTAATGTTCACTTGGTTTTATAATATAGTAATGTTCACTTGGTTTTATGATTCTGTAAAGTCGCATCTGTTTGTGATTTTGAGTTAAAAACATGATTTAAAAGTTTTTTATTTTAATTGTGTTTGCTGTTTTGTTATTAAAGTGTAATATTCTATGTAGCTCCTCACCCTAGCCTCTATCCTGACAATGTGGAGTTAGAGAGACTACACAGATACAGTAGGCCCCTGCACTACAGTAGTACTGTACAGTACATGATTAAACAGTTGAGCGAGGAATTGCCATTTTAGAAAATACTGTAACATACAGTACTCTAAAAATCATCTTTTATCCACCCCTATTGAATAAGTGGGGTTGATTTGTGGAACGGAAATGTCCTTTGTTGAAAAAGAATTGAAATATAGCTAAAATGCGAGTGTTCACAAGTTAACCACATGTAAACACAAAATAATCTTAGGCTTCATTTTATAGTGTGCCTACAGTACTGGTATACTTTCATTCAATGGAAAAGCTCAGTTGATCATAGGAGTACACCCATCCAATCACATTGAAATCTTACCATTTATAAGCTTAATTACATACTGTTATACTTTCCTCCAATGGAAAACGTTTGATTTTTCATGGGACTAACCCCATCCAATCAGTATAAAAAGTGTTTGTTTTTAATATTTTTGGATAATTGCAAGTCCCCAAATGGCAGTCTCTTGTGGGCCGTCCTCAACTCTGCCTTCATGCTAATATAAGTTCTGAACAGTATGCCCTATTTGTTGTTAAATTGTGCTTTGTTTGCAGTTGAAGTTACATAATTCCTCTTCTGACTACTTGATTAAAACAATGTACACATGTAAGAGATTTATACTATCATTCAGAACCTGAATGTTTGCTTTCCTTTCCTGCATGATCTTTGAACTGTCTTGGCTTAGATATTAATAATTACTGCCTCTCCTAAGATTGTTTAAGTTAACACATCAGTTAAGAGCTCCAGGGTTAACACAATCTTACGATACAAACACAAATATGACAGTATAAGCTTTGTTTAAATACTTTCTTGTTTCGTTTAGTGTCCTTTTTCTAGACAATTGACATGCTTAAACCCAGTACTAACCCTACATGAAAATTACCTCTACACTGTCACATCCATAAAAGGTCAAATGTCATATTTGTATTCATAAATCTATATTCAAACAATAGTTCAGTACATCTTCAAGACTATACATGTAATTGCCATATCGGCCTAATAAGCGAAGGGGCACTTACGAATACAGAATGCACTACTTTTTAGGCCCACCTAATAAGCGCCCATGCTTCCGGGTCGCTTACAGTGAGTGTACTATACGGATTGCATTACTGTGTGCCATTTTCTTGTCCTCTCCATGCTTCTAAAACTCTTCAAATAATCTTTAAAAATTCCTAGACAACTTAGCTTACTGGGGTGACACCAATGGCTTCAATTTCTCAAAAGACAAAACTGTTCTCATTCAGGAATTTTTGTGGGAAGATTTTTGACAACTTTATTCAGAACCGTTGGAAATTTTATAATTATTCCATTTCTGTTCCAGCCTCTTATTAATCAAAAGTTGTTTTGTAAATTTTATATAAGTATATTTTGATATTTTGGGAATATTCTGTATGGTTGGTTAGCTGATTGAAGTAAAAGCCAATAAAGTAACATGCCAATAAAGTAACATGCCAATAAAGTAAAATGCCAATAAAGTAAAATGCTGGGAAAAGGATAAAATAATTGTGCTTACCAATTAAAGTCAGCTGTGTCCAATTCACTCCTTCAAACTGAAAAACGACAAGATGAAAACCTAACATGGCTCCTACAATACTGTGGGTTCCTGACACTGGTAACTTGAGAAATGTGGCTATCATTAACCAGAACATTGCACCTATAAGAATGGAAGAAATTTACTATCAGGTATTGCTTATAATAAGGTAAATAATAAAAATATAGTTTTCCCTGTCCAAGTGAAACTTTAAAGGAGACATAAATCTGACATAATACTTATTTCATTAAATAACTTGAGATCAGGGTTCTAGCTACGGTGGGCAATGCTGGGCAGACCCCCAGGACTCACAATTCCCGCCCAGCTATCGGCTCTAAGATTAACTCTTCCGCCCAGCACTCAAAAGTTCAATTCAGTTAATTAATTAAGTATTTAAACAGCTTTCCTTTTAACCTCGCTGTATTTATGTCATCCACTGATTTACACACATAACATAACATATGTTACGCACAATAAATTCTGAGGAAATTAACGTAATTGAACGTACATATTATCATAAAATCACCCATACATGTCACCTGCATAAACACTCACATGCACACAGTTCAGGTTTACGTTTTAATCCTTGTGAATCACTGCTGGCAGCTTACCAAGTCCGTCACTTATCATACATACAAACTTTAAAGCAAATATTATACTCGCAAGGGCCCAAGGCGTGCTTATAGACCTATCCAAAGTAACCAATCACATTTGTTGTAAACCCCATATGCACTCAACATTATAACGGACTGGTCTATATTCTTGGGATATGTGGGGGTTTTGATATTGACAAAAGTTGTGTAGTTCATAGGAACATGTGCCGCTAGTTAACTTGAAACAATTATAATAATGTATGGCTTTTGTCAAACAATACTGGGACGAAAATAAAAGCGTTGAAAAGTTTTGCCAAGATGAATAACAATAGGAATTAAGAGTAATTAAGAGAAGAGTTTTCAGCATATCTTTGTACTTTTGTTCTTCTTCTTTTTTTATCATTATCATTATAAAAAAAATTGGAGGGAGGGGGGCAGGGGAGGGGGGACTTTGACAGTTGAATATCCATTGTAATTTCTAGTCTCATTGAACATAAAACATTTTTTTCTAAATCCTTCCTTCCGTGAAATTAATAGGCTTCACTAAATTAATTTTATATTATGAAACTTAAAGCATGTATCAGCTATACACAACTAATACATGGAATTTTGGGGCACTACCCCGGGTTCCCTGCTATACTGTTGCCCCTGCATCCCACAAGGGGTATGGAGAATTCCCCATTTATCAAAAATAAAGATCTAGAAATATTTTCCATGTCAATAGAAGTGGACTAAATTTGAACAGTTCTTCATAGGAGGGGGTCTAAGAGGTCACCCTGGGCATGCCACTGATTGTCACTGGAGCCCGGCACTCAAACTTGTCTAACTAGAACCCTGGTCCAGGGGCTCTTTAAGAAAATAAAAGGTTTTTTAAAGGTTGGTAATTATAAAATTAAGGTTTCTAAAGGCTTCAAACAGTAAAATAAAGGTAAATAAAGGTTAACAAATATAGGTTAATTCATAACATATTCACCATCTAAGCTGAATTTTATGATATCTGTGGCCCTAATTTCAATTTCCGGCCTAAATTTCAATGTTTCCTGAGCTCCAGTAGAAACCCCTTGAAATTAGATGTACCAAACTTAGATTCACTGCTATTTTCAAGGAATGCCACAACATGACTCCTTCAAACATCCAGCTCCCTGCAGAGCGTAAACGTAAGACATACAAGACAAAACACAGGCACGTACCCATTTAATAACTTCTCCATCTTTCAACAATTTATGCTCCTTATACTGTACCCCAGATCAATCAGAGAAAGGAGCTTGCTCCTGTCACACATCTGTGCAATAACTGACATTAAGGTATATATTCAAATTAAGTCTAGCAGACATAAATCTCCAGAAATTAGTTAGAAAGGCACGATGCGTTAAGCTGCACTTCCACACTGACCTAAGTGTGACAACCATTGAAGGAGTTTGCAGTTTCAACCAGAACTGCTATTTGTGAGTATGTTTCAGGGCAGTTGACAGCCACCAACAACTGGGGGAGGGGAAGGGGATGACCAGTCAATCAGAAGCTCATAATGCCAATAATTCACTGAGGTCCACGTTTTTATGCTAGAGATTATTAGGGTTGGCTTAAAGAGCCTGTGGTGGCCTGACCCTTTTTTTGTTCTTAAAAATGACTAGTCTGCACAGACCCCACAACTTCACAAATAACCTCAGCCCTGCCACCATGGTTGGGGCTGAGGTTTAAAAACAATCTAAATCATTTTTGACCCTCCAGATGCTCAGAAATTGCACTTCCAGGTTTTTATTTGAGACAAACAACATGTTCAAAAATACTGTCGCATACCACAACTGTCAATTTATAAAGTAGTGTAATTTTGTTCAAGATGTCATATAAATATGATCTTAAATTTCAGCAACACTTAGATTGACTTAATGATGGATGATGGAACACATTTTTTCAATGCTCTCCTTTTTAAAGACCAGTGTCTACAGTATGTAAAAAAAAGGCCTTTTGCTTCCTGAACCCCCAAGCTTCCACATATTTATGGTTAAAAATTACCTCAATTCATATTCAGAAAAGAAAACCTTCTACTATCCAGTCTGATCTATATAAGATTAAACACTTCCTGATTGTATCATCAGATTTTTGCAATTAAAAAAGCTAAACACGTCAGTGACTGGGGGTATAGTTAGCTCTACCGAAATGTCTAGTTTGAAACACTGTAATTTAAATTTTACTGGAACATCTTTGGTGCTTTTATTTTTCATGAAACATAAAGGTATGTAAAGGTTTTAAGGAACATTTTTAAGAAATAAAGAGCCACTTCTGCAATTAAGGGTTTTAAAGCTGGAAGCCGTGCTGATATGATGAGCAAGAACAATAAAGTTGAAGGTTGGAAACAATTGTACTATACCTCCGAGAGCTGCAACTTGTCCCATCATCAGCATTTCTTTCTGTCCCTCATATAAAGATACATCAAAAATACCCTTCCTGATTGTGTCCGATACTTTAGCTCCCAGCAACACTGCTCCAAGTGTTTCAAATATTGATGCTAATATACATGCATTGCGTAAAGTTAAGACGCCAGCACCAACTGATGTAGCAAAAGAATTTGCAACGTCATTTGCCCCTAGCCCAAAGGCAAGACCAAATGAAAGTATAAAACCGACTAAGAGCATCCATAGAACATCGGTAGTTAGAGCATCTGTTACAGAAGTGGTGAAAAGATCATTGGGATCTAACGAGGTAAAAAAGCCTCCTGGAATGTAGGTGGTAACTTCCATTGTCAGCTGAGATATAATGGAAGATTCTTTTCAAGGTGTAGAAGAAGAAAACGTTTCACTGAAAAATAAGCAAAAGAAAATTGTTATTGATTATTGCATTCTTTTTAAAGAAATATAAATAGTGATACAGAAATTCAGTGTATGAGGTCACTATTGGATTTTTTTGGATTTTACATTGAATATATATTTTGGAACGAATGTTGAAATGTAGGATCCGAAGTTGACTACAATATGTCTTTAGTTCAAATTAGTTGGGGTCCATGATGATTGCCATGTTGTTTTGATGTAAGAATAAAGCAATTGAGAAAAACATTTATAACATTTGTTTTGTAATGATTCAAATCGCAGAAGGTAAGAATTAAAATTATGGAAGATATATCCTCAGGACAGTTTTTCACCCCTGTAGGCATTCGGTGTCCTCTCAGAAATCTTTTAACTTTTACAAATATGTTTTATTGCATTCTTGTTTCTTATGCCAAGTTTAGAATATTGATCCCCCCCCCCCTCCCCCTCCCGTTAAATAACTTTAATTTCTTTAAGAACAGGTGTGTTTTTTGTATTAATTGGGCTTTTGTTTGGGGAATTTTCACTTTGCTCTCGGAAAATTTTGTACAATAATTGTTTTGAAAAATTTGAACCCCCCCCCCCCCACTTTTCTTAGGCAAATCCCGCCCCTGCTAGACATTTTAGTGTATAAAGGACTATGTACATCTAGAGTCAACATGGGCTTAACTTATTTAAATATGATCTTAAGCATTAAAACAGCAAAAATTCCATCAAAATTGGTTAAAAATTGAAAAATTAACCAATTTACAGCATAATCTGTGACATCAATTAGGAAGTATCTTTTATCTTCTTTTGTGGAACAATTGTTTTTTATGCCTCTGGTAATTTTGTTTGAAATATAGCATTAAACTTGGGGCAATTTGTTTTTTAACTTGTTCATACACCCCAAATCATGATCTAGAATAGTCATTCGGAAATTGGTCAATTTGCAACAAAACTAGCAAAGTAAACTTTCATAAGGTGAAACCATTAAATACTTATAGCAGATTTAAACATGAGAAAAGATCACTAAATATACATTATACAAACAGATGAATCAACTTCATTCATTATGAGAAAAAAAAAGTATACTGTGGACAAATAAAACATTTTATATAAAAGGGCACATGATGACATAAATAAATAACTACAAAAGATTCATAAATTTGTACTGTATTTAATGTGGGAAAAACTTCTCAAAAGGTACACAAAAGTCACCAGGTATAGTTCAAAGACACTTCAATAAAAGTTCAATAGCAAATAGCTGATTTATACAGCGCAAGCGCAAATAAGTAGGCCTAGTTACGAAAAGATAATACACTTCACTGGTACCAGAGTTGCACAAGCAATAATGGTCGCAAAAACATGGAAAAACAATATTTACCATGCAAACTTTGTTTGTTTTGATACTTGACAGTAATTTTCATAAGTTATTTCACCTGCAAAGCTTGACCATATGTTTAAGGATATTTTTTATTTGTGCGTGTCTGGTCAAAACGGAGAAAAAGCAGCATGGTTTTTCTACTCTACTAAGTGACCCGAGCGATGTAGGCTCGTGAAATCACAAGGCAAAAATGTTTCTATTTCTCGTGGACGGAAAAATATTCTGAAGATGTATTTCAGCAGCGATCACGATTTTGTATGTTTAGGCCTAGGCCTATGGACAATTGGTAAGATTTTAGCAAAAAATTACTAGAACCAAAGTAAACGAATAAACAAATGCGAAAATATGCGGAATTGGTATGGTACATACACTGAATTGGTACACCTACTGTAGCCTTACCTTAAAAGCATTAAGGGCAAGTTGATTAGGCCTAGGGCTTAGGCCCAAGCCCCTACTTGGGAAATAAATGTTAAGCTCTTAACGTTACTACAAGTTATGCAAAAATATTGGTGGTCAAATGAATTTTGGCACTCTTTGATCAAAATTGAAAGAACAAAAACATAAAATGCTTTGACTATACAAAATTTGTACATGGAAAATGTAAATTGTTCTGCAATCCTAAAAAGTAAAAATATGGGACAATTATGAAATAAAAAACACATTTTTTCTTAAAACTGGTCCACATACTGTAGTGTAGGTTAGCCTAGCTGAAGTCAAAACTCATCATACTCAAAGTCAGTCATACTTCATAGGGCCCTAGGCCTATCCATCGTTGTCTGTGAATCAATGGACATCCAACTTGAACTATATAATTTTATCCAAAATTATTGGTGCAAAAGGCAAAAACAAACAAAAGACATGACAAGGACATGAAACTTTCAAGAATCCTTACCGGCTCTGCAGTCAGCAGCAAGCACATTCATAGGCATTCGTTTCGCGCGGGTACGTTAAGTCAGTAAGTTGCCGGCAAACCGCGCCAATCTCACTCAGTCGTGCACGTACTGCAGTGACATCGCACACATACCATATAACGTGCTTGATTGTCCATGTGAAGGACATGTGTTTTTCATGAGTTTTCGTATCAACCCGCTCGAAGCTGATATGACGTCAAAGCAATATGACCAAACCAGCCGTCATTTTTTTGCGCATGCGCACTCAACTCAAAATATTTCACGTTTTGTTTACCTTTTCACGGAGACTCAGTTTTTGCCACAGTGTGTTGGTTGAAGTGAACCAGTGTAAAGTGAATTATAAACAGCGCATAATATATCTCCTTGGTATACGCAACAGACTGTGTTCCTTTACACAGGGAGTTAAAACTCCCTGCTTTACACGAATGATACCTGATCAACAAGTCATGATGCCCCAGGGCATGATGCGAGGGGGTGGGAGGCGGTGGGGGAGGCGGTGGGGAGGCGGTGGGGGAGGGGTGGGGAGGGGGTGGGGAGGCGGTGGGGGAGGCGGTGGGGGAGGCGGTGGGGGAGGGGGAGGGGGGTATCAGAGCTATAGGGGCCTAGCCTAGGTGAAGGTCGCAGGGCGGCGGAGCCGAAAAGTTTTCTACGAATAAAAGGAAGCTGCAGTACTTTGATATTTCAACTATTTAATTAATTGAGTGACTGTGATTTTCTCTAAGTATATATATATATATATATATATCGATATGGTATTTTTGGTATGAGTCAATTTTTGGTCATACAGGGGTCAAGTGAAAAATATGCCAAATCCTTTGGGAATGTATACCAAATTACTCGTCTAGTTATATCCAAAGATGTGCAGTTTGTCTTTGTCATGGAATTATTATACCGAAATAATAGCTCGGTCATGGTCCTATCTTCGAGTTTTAGTCACGGCGCTATGGACAAAAATATCGAAAGGTCAACGAACTTTAAGCTGAGGTCAACTTACAATAAGGTCAACATTGTCCAATAAGGGTCTTTCAGCTGACGTCACAAGGTCACATGACATTTTTATATCATCATTTTGTCGGGAAATCACTGTCGTCTGCAGTACATAATTAGACTTACATACGTTTGAATGTTGTCTATATGAGATTATTTTTGTAATATAATTATGCCGGAATCTTGCTGTGCCGTTGGTTGCATTAGTAAATGTGTTTACGACGTGACGGCTTCAACCTACGGTTAACACTGGGATTTGCAGCGATCACTTTATACCTGGTATGTAGGCTTTGTCTAAATGTAACGAACAATCAGCTGGCGTTGACGTTAAAGTTACTCTTCGTATGCCCGGTGAAAATATAAAACTTGAGGAAAATATGAAGTAAAACTTTCGGAAGCGGATTTTTTAATAAAAAAAAGTAGTAAAATTCGCTGAACTAGTACTGGTAGGTTAACATGTACTATATGTTGTTGTACGTGTGATGTGACTGAGCTGTGTGAGGACGCGTGAAACGCAACGACGACGCCCCCTGAAAAATGGAGTCCAGCTCAGTTAGAGTCACGTGATGAAATCGCTCTATTGGAATGATTTTGGTGTCTAAATTCTGATCGACAAATTCAATCGACCGACTTAAAAGAGTGAAAATGGCCACCTTTATCTTAAATTTTGAAATGTTGTGATTTTCACAATTTTGAAGAGTCGTGGTTTATAATAATTGCAGATGCTTAGTTGAAAGTTGCAGTTTTTGGATTCACCTGCATGACTCGGAGGTTTTGGTGCCTTTTTGAGCCCAAAGTCAAAAGGTAGTAAAAACTTTCTTGCTTGTTTACACATGAATCAGCACATGAGCAGCTAGCTGATACATCGAGTTTTAAACCTGGGTGTGAACATCACGGCAACTAATTGATCTTACTATCGTCAGACAGTCTAAAAGCAAGATGGCATAGGAATTATCATGACATTCATCCGTTCAGACAATACTTGTCTGAGTAATAATCAAACAATTTTTTGTCAAGTTCTGAAGAATTTGAATACTTTTATTACTTTATCACGTTTCATGATATTTCATACACCAAAACTTACAGACATGAGAATTATCTAATGGTAAAAAATGTATTATTGGAAAAATCTGAGGAGAACATGCGCCCCCCCTTGTCCTTGGACCCGCCCTGCCATGTTTATAGTATAGTATATTTACAAAAGTGCCTGGTCATACAGACTCAGCCTTAGGCCTGTAGGCCCTGGTGTACAAGCGTTTGTTAAATGCTTGCGATGTTTGTTATAGATGTTGTCAAGTTCAGTCCACTTGAACACTTCAATGTTGAAATCCCTTCTGCAGTCCTCTTCTCATGGATTTACTTTTTGTTTCATTTAACTACACAGTATATTGTATTATAGGCTTTGGTACCCTACTCAATTCATACACCAAAATGTCTGAATAATTTTTTTGTACGAATCTTTGCTATAATTTTTGAATATTCGTGTAAAACTGAATTGAAGATATTTAAATAAATGACTAAACTTGTCAAAAAAGTTTAAATCTGTAACGTCATGCCAAAATGATATATGCAGCGGAGGTGAAGTCCCTGATATAGCAGATTTACATGGTCCATTAGGCTAATGGCGCACTGTTTCTTTAAAAGCATTGGACTGTTGGAATGTTTTTGAAGTGACTTTTTTAATCCGTGTCTTTTGAAAGAAATTCTTATTAGAGGGACCAATACACAAAAGGTACCTTTTCGATACATTTTTGACTTGTTATGCATCCCCCCCCCCTTCCCCCACCCCCGATAAATTTTGCTTCCTTTTCCATTTTCTGGAAATTTTGCTCATTTTCAGAACATTTTGCTCATTTTCAGGAACATTTTGCTTATTTTCGGGACCTTTTTGCTCATTTTCGGAAATATTTTGGCCGAATTTTTTGTAACTCTTCATTTCCGGACAATTTTCGATTTTCAAAATATTTTCTTCCATTTTTGCTACATTTTCTTTCATTTTCGGGTATGTTTTTTTTTTTTTTTTTTTTAATTTTTTGGATAATATTACTTAATTATCGAAAAAATTTCTTCATGATTTTGCTCATTTTCGCGAAATTTTTGGCCAATTTGGGGGTTATTTTAGTCATTTCTGGACAATTTTCTTCGATTATACGCATTTGGGGGAAATTTCCTTATAAAAAAAAAAAATGTACAATTAAATTTGCTTGGTTATATATTAGGAAACAAATTGGGACCAAAAGGGACCACACTGGGTGCCACAAAGCTCAACTGGGGGAGGGAGGCTACTTTCCTGAGTGGCGGCCATGCCACCACCACCCCCTCCTCCCCAGTTTGTGCGTTAAAAAAGGACATAGTAACAATATAGCTGTATATTCTTTGCCTAGGTCTGATAGTTTTCTTCGCATGTCTGAACGGCTCCGTAAACATGAAAAGGGAGAAGATAGTTATATAGGATCAACATATCATAGACATATCATGTCATAACATATCATGTTTCGCATATTCGTATACGTTCAGTGGCGCAATTAGATTTCTGGGTGCCCGTGGAGAAATAGAGGTCGGGCTCCATAAAAAAAACATATCCTAGTGTCATTGTCATTGTCACTGGCTACCAATTCATCATAGAATTGTTTTTAAAATACTTATTTTTGTGTATAAGTCTACTCATGCATTGTCTCCCACATACATTTCTGATCTTTTAATCCCATATAAGTCTCCCCGCCAGTTCATGCGTTCTAATTTCAAACTGCAATTAGCTATTCCACCGTGACGTACTTCTAGAACATGGGGTAAACGTTCATTTTCTTCTGCTTCCCTTTTTTTATGTAACAGACTCCCAGACAACATCAAACTTAGTCCTTCCCTCAATTCTTTCAAATCATCATTAAAGACATTCCTCATGTGTTCTGATTCTGTTCAATTTTAAGCTTATATTTGTTCTTGTATGTATGTATTTTGCAGTATTCTTAACTATTATTTCTTTTTTGTTCACATTGTTTTGCATTAATTGTTGTGTCGCTGTGCCATGAGCATCACTTTTGATGGATACTAGCGCATAACAAGTATTCATTATTATTATCATTATTATTATTGCTTGGGGCCCCAAATCTCGATTTTTGCTCGCGGCCCGTGGGGTACAGTATACCCACCCTTCCCATATTGTTGCGCCACATGTATATGCTGTGTAAGGTTTATCTGTTTATGGACATGTAGCAATTTCTACATCAGTTTTTTAATTTTGAAAATAACGCTTTAGTTTTTATTTATACCAACGTTTGATCAAACAAAATTGTCATTTATTATATAATTTTAAAACAAAAATTCATAATTTCATAAATCTCAGTCACCGGAAATGAACAGATGAAGAGAAAGTCTATTCCTGCTAGAATTTGATAGTGGAAATGGTAATGGTCACAACTTGTGCACCACTTCCATGGATATGACTATCAAAAATATTGCGAACAAGATCGTCCTGTGTGTGTGTGTGTAATACATCACACATATTTTGTTTAAACATATATACATATATATATATATATATATATATATATATATATATATATATATATATATATATATATATATATGTGTGTGTGTATATATATATATATATATATATATATATATATATATATATATATATATATATATATATATATATATATATATATATATATATATAAATATATATATATATATATATGTGTGTGTGTGTGTATATATATATATATATATATATATATATAAATATATATATATATATATATATATATATATATATATATATATATGTATATATATATATATATATATATATATATATATATATATATATATATATATATATATATATAAATATATATATATATATATATATATATATATATATGTATATATGTGTGTATATATATATATATATATATATATAAATATATATATATATATATATATATATATATATATATTTATATATATATATATATATATATATATATATATATATATATATATATATATATATATATATATATATATATATATATATATATATATATATATATATATATATATATATATATATATTGATGCCATGCAGACGTAATTTGAAAACGTTGTAAAATAGTCAGTTTTGATCCGCTTTTTATGAATGTCTTTGCTACTTCCATGGTTTTCATTATATTTAAAAGCAATTTCCTAGATATATATATATAGCACACTATGCTGCCCATTAAATCGTACCATATATTGATTGAGGTGCAAATTTAGTACTTCAAAAACCCGTATATTACACACATTCAGAGTTTTTTTTGGCATCTAGAACTTGGAAAATGCGAGGTCCCCTGCACCCCACAAGGGGCCTTAAGGCGGGCTATTTGACCCCATGCCGATAAGGTTGCCCCCCCCCTTCTTTCAATATCGAACCTCTGACGGCGCCACTGCTTAAGATTCCATCGGTCGACTCGGAGGGACGGACTAAAAAAGGGAAGAGTCTGAGCCCCCGCGAAGGGCCTCTCCGGCAATTGTACCCGTTCGTGAGGCATATTAGACCCTATTTTGAAGCCGGGTGACAGTCCGACTCTGATCCTGTAACACGGTCTTCTCCCTATACATCTATCCAGCTATGGTATACTTGATGATCTATATCTACTTTGCCACTGCACCAAAAATTGTGCAAACATGCATATACCAGTATAGCGTCCCCCTTTTCATGGAGATACTATTTCTCCACGCTCTTTTCCAGTTTTTGGGTAGTGATGTCATTTGTGTAGTGACGAATGTCAAAATTGAAATGACTAATTCCGCATACTGACGAATGTTCGGAAAATGTTGAGGCTTTATGAAATAAAAGTTGATAAACGTTTATATAGCTTTATATATCATTGGAAAGAGAAAATGCTAATTTTTTGACAATTGTACTTACAATAAGGATATTTTTAGCAAATTCTTCTTTAATGAAGCTTCAAAGGACATTCGTCAGCATGCGGAAATAATAATTCAGCCTATTTCGCGCCAATTTTCGTTTCACTAAATAAGACATTCGTCAGTATGCGGAAAACGGGATTACCAAGGTCCTTACATATTTTCTAACTATGCAGCTGTGAAAATGTTATCCTTGTCCATGAAATATTTCATTGTTTTTTCTGCCGGAAAAAAAAACATATTCAAACTGGTACATGTAGTGATCATATAACATAAAAGAATGATATCTCGAAAGTTAACATGTTAAGGTTTTCTCCTTCTTCTACTTCTTATCAACGATTTTATATTCGCCGAAAACTCATGAGAGCTTTAAATTATGTACAGAATAGTTTTTATTTTTATGATATCAATCGGCCAATCAAAGTTTGAAGCATTTGTAATGTATCGAACGGTGGACATTTGAGCATGTAGATGAATCACCTCATTCCCCGTCTCCACCGTCCCTGTCTTAGGGCCACCGAAGCGGCAACCGTTGTATTTATTTGGTGGGAGAGGGAGAGGGGATGGAAAATGTTAGCAATTTCTCATTGGGCGAAGAGGTGAGGCCTATTTAAAGTTTATTTCTTTTAGAATTATTGGGAGCCCTGTCCCGGCCCCTGTTTGTTGGGCCCTGGTCCAAAGAATAAACTGATAATAAACCATTGCAGAAGCATGAAAGACCAGGCCTATGAAGAATAGACCAATGTTTTTTTCACCAATTTATCAGATTCTGTCTAACTAACAAATGACATAGACTAGTGCAGATGACACAGGAGTGTATTAGCATGGAGTTGTCTTTTTAACTTCATAGCATCAGTAATCAATAAACACGTCACGTCCCAGTGCAGCTGCTGTCAAAACAAGGGGGGAAATCAATTAACTTATGTTATATTATTTACTACATTGTTGAAACCATCATCATCACGGGCGGACCTTTCCCACCAAACATGGGGGTGGGGTGAAAGGCACACAATAAAAGTATACCGAATGTTGGGAGGTGTGTCATAAAATTACAATAGAACCATGGCGTAACGCTGAGTCAAAGGCCACGGGCAATTTAGGAGCCGGAGGCCCCTTACTAAAGTCCCAACGTAAACGGGTAAACGAACGAATGAGAAGCTCCTCCATTTTTCGATCCCTGGTCGTCTGTTTAGACTGGGCCCAATCTAAACAGACGACAAGGGCCCATTGGTATTCATCGCAAGGCCCGTCTCTCATATCCCCGTATTTATGATATTATGTTTGGTTTTGCATATAGGCATAGGTTCCTATTTCGACTCTGATCGTCTGTTTAGACTGATTGGGAACCCCAGTCAAAGAAAAAAAACAAAACAATAAGGGGACAATTTGTATTAATCAAGGGGCCCCAGGTCAAATTATCGGGAACTTAGAGACTGTCTCTTTTAGATCTTTTTGTTTGTTCGTTGGAAAATTATGTTATTTTCATATTGTTCTTTACATTGTTTTCTCGATTTATTTTGCTGGAAGCCCCAGTTGGGATCGATACACAACTGACTAGAACACAAAAATATAATATCTGGCAAATAGTGAAGGGGCGGGGTGGGGGTGAGATGCCTACCTTGCACCCCATATCCCACATGTGATCATCAGCGTTTTTGTCCCCGCCTAGACTTTTTCTTTGTTTCCCAACCAAACAGGTGCAGGTTTAAGGAAAAATGTTACGCGCGCGCGTATTTCCTTCATGTACAACGCACGTATGATACGTGCGCTTGAAAACATTTTTATTTTTACTGAAAACAGTATTTTATTGGTAAATCAGATTCCTCCAGTATACGATTGGTCCATTATAGACACGTGCATCTCGGCCATGTGACATTATTTGCATTAGTTATCCAAAAATGGCCGATTCAGATTTTAAAAGGTCTATAATTAGTCTTGATTAATTTCAGCATTGATTATACATCAATTTCAAGTATTTTAATAAAGGATTAGCTCAGTTGTCAGACATAGCCTATGGCATCCTGTCAGCCTGTGACTCGACAAACATATATTTTCCGTTCAGAAAGTCAGATGATATGTGAAGTTCAAATTTGTAGCAAATGCTGTCGTACATTCGTAGAAAGTTAAAGTTTAGTAGAACTGTAGATAACAGGGGCGGAGCCAGGATAAAATGTCAAGTTGGGTGTGGAAGGAGGGGGGGAGGCAAGCCAAGCCAAATCAGGGATGATGTGATAACGTGTTTTATGAGCTGAGCACTTTTGTCATGATTAATGGAACATATTTGGATAAGGATGCACACAGTCTGAAAAGCGGGGACCGAGAGATAGGTACTCCCTGAAAGGATTTCACCGTCCCTGCTGCATGTTTTCTTTCGATTGGGAAAATTAGGAAATTATTAACTTAAAATTAAAGAAAAATTTGGCAAAATCATTTAAATTTTGGTAAAATTTGGCAAATTTCCCGGTAATTGATGAACATTTACCAAAAATCGAAGAAACATTTTCCCCAAAATGAAGAAAATTTTTCGAAAATTGCACGAGAATGAAAGAAATTGTCTAAACACCATTACAGAATCCGCCCCTTGAACACTACTCCATCCTGGTTTTCTGTACCTGTGACATCCTAGCAACCTCATGAACGATTACGTGACATTGATATACGGTCACTGATAAGTTTCGAGTTTCCTGTTTTATTTCCATATTACTCCACTTCGTATTATTACAAAATTTGTGGTCAAATGATTGCGTAATACAGGGTCGACTCTTGAGAGAATGTCCTTGAAACGAGATGAAAATGGCACTGACAGTTTCATCCCGTCTGTGTTTAAGGGGCGCTTTCTTCAAATGCTGAAAGAGATATTCTAACATTTAAGTAATTTACCGAAAATTGAAGAACAATTCCCCCAAAATGAAAGAAATTTCCATAACGCATTGTAAGGAATATCGAAAATTCATGACATTTTCCCAAAAATTTAACGAAAATTGAATAAAAATTGGCGCAAAATGAACGTAATTTTCCGAAAATTCACGAGAATTAAAGAAATTGCCCAAAATTGTTAGAAAGTTACCAAACATTGAATAGTAATTTTCCAAAAATTGAAGAAAATTTATCAAAAATCGAACAAAAATTGCCCATATTTGAAAGAAATTTCTCACCATTCAAGAAAAATTCCAGAAAAGTGAAGAAAATTAATCAGAAATCTAAGAAAAATTGCCCCAACTTAAAAGAAAATTTACGAAAATTGCACGAGAATTAACAGAATTACGGAATTTCCCAAAATTAAATAAGAGATTCCCAAACATTGATTTGCTGAAAATTGAAGAAAATATACGTAAACCGTGGATAAGAATGATCTCATGGTAAACAAAAGTATCATCGGAGAAATCTCAGCCCTTCCTTCTGAAGCCGCCCCTGCCAGAGAAGAGTGACGTCACAACTTTACCTTTTTTGAACAATTGTTGATTTAGTAGTAGTAGTGGTGGTGGTGGTGGTGGTGGTGAGTGGTGGTGGTGGTGGTGGTGGTGGTAGTAATAGTAGTGATAGTAGTAGTAGTAGTAGTAGTAGTAGTAGTAGTAGTAGTAGTAGTAGTAGTAGTAGTAGTAGTAGTAGTAGTAGTAGTAGTAGTAGTAGTAGTAGTAGTAGTAGTAGTAGTAGTAGTAGTAGTAGTAGTAGTAGTAGTAGTAGTAGTAGTAATTTTATTACTATTATTACTTTGGGGTGGCAACCATGAGAGGCAAGATGTATTTTTAATGGGGTAACCGTAAGTAAGGCGACATTGCTTTGTGCGTAGCGCAAAGCCCCACGGTGTGGGGTCCAGGGCCCCGCCTAAGGGGCCCCTGGTTAGGTCCAGGGGCGAAGTCCCGGTGGAGGACGAGGGGGCGAAGCCCTCGAAATCTCTGAGAAATGACGCATTTTAAGAGATATGAAATGCGTTCAAAAAGTTCCAGAAAGCTACGGGACATGAAGGGAATTGGCACTGGCGAAAGCAGGATTTTTTTCTCTCTCTCTTTTTATTGGGGGTGGGGGTAACTGTCTGTGTGATATGTGTCACAGTCTGAAGGTGTGCAGTATTTATGTAGAGAGTTTGTAAAAGCTCTTGCATAAAAAACAAAAACACACATGGCAAATAAGTTTTCAGTAAAACTTGCACCTCTGTGCTAACCTGAGCAGAACATATATTTCTAATGTGTATTTTTTTGTATGATTACCCCCTCCCCCCCCCACCCCACCCCCCACCCTCCTTCTGCTTTGGCTACACCAATGGGGACGGGATTGAACAGTTTAGTACTCGACTCTGCATCCCTTCGCCTCCCCCACAAGCACACAAGTACTTCGAACAGAGCTAAGACACATGACCATATACTACACATACATTGCACAAACGGATATCAGACGTAAAAGTTATATTTGAACAGCATTAATGATTAGAATACAGAGAGTAAATGGGATAACCAAAGAATACTATATTCTTTATAGAGAAACAAATACACTCTTTAAAATTGTATGATTTTCAGACTATTAATCCAGTGAAGATCCTTCGCGGAGATTTGATTACAAATTATGGCGCTAGACTTAAACACTTCAAAGCTTAATTTTACATGTGTTAGAGGAATCAGAAATGAATGGTGGCGCCGGACTTATTTTAACGTTTTTCTCAGATGAAAACATGTGGTTAACATAACGCGTTGCAATGGACGGAAACATTGGTAAACCCATTGGGGAATTTGGGGTCCTTTTTAAGATGTTGACAAGAAAAGTCATGCACAGTTGGACACAAACCCACAAAGACGTTTTGGACGCTTAGACCTTTACTCAATTTGATCCCTCTTACTCCATTTGTAAAAATTTGAGCGTGTAGAAACAGAAAATCTTGTTTATTGATCAAAAATACAGCTCGTGAAATTTTGTGGTGTATGAAATGTAAGGCAGCGTATAATTTAATTAAGAACACAAAATTCTCCTAAATGTCAATCATTTTTTATTGCATTTGGGTGGGTGATAGTAAATATTGATCCGCTGCTTTCTTTCATGTTTAAAACCTGCCATGGACCTTTATTAACCCAGTACCAGGCCCTCGGCAGCCCGTTGGCGTTGTCCTGGTGGCAAAGCGCAGCATGTATTGCCTCCGGCGGCTCGCAGGTTATTCTGACGGCAAAACGGCAGCATCTATACCTGCCAGCGGCCTGCTGGCATAATCTCGGCGGTAAGCGGCAGCGCCTAGAAGCATGATGGGCGTGTAACCATAGGCATATTTGGGGCGGAGCTAAATATTAAATAAAATGCTATTTCAATGCATACTAACTCACAGGACCGATATATTTATATCCTCAATTATATTTTATAGGAATTTCCTATGTAAATGTGTGTATAGACGTATGATACGATATATAAGATAAAATAACGGTTGATTTACAAATAGTGACATTATTAGTTATGTCATATTGCAAATATACAAATAGAACTTTACTTTGTATAATAAACAAAACGTTTAAATACTTTGTTAACTAAACGCTAATTTGTACAATATCACCATTGACTACAGTGTGATTATTCAATAAAATATTTCAGAGCAGATACTTTTTATGAACTGAATGGCAATACAAAGGGCCACCGGCGGGCCTATATTAGGCCACCGCCGATGGGCCGCTGGACAAAGGCTCACTTTGCCATTAGCGGCGACACCGATGAATCGTCGATGTCTTGCGTACTGAGAAAGGTGCGGCTTTTAAAATGTGCCGAATGATAATTCACTCAGTTAGTATCGAATGCAATAGCCTCTGTTTATTTCACTTATCAAATAAATCATTTCATTTCTGTCGCCGATCAACAAAATCAAGATTGAAGCCCCAAAATATATCATGTGCGCCAGCGCACTACCGACATTTGACGCAAGGCTTAGTTTTTCCATTGTTCGAGGCCTTACAAATGATATTGCCTAATATGTTTTTAACTTTTGAATCAATGCATACAGATGTGACATAGACATGAAATGCTATACGCCGTTGAAATAACACAATAATTGTTATCTCACACGTCGACAGGTCAAACCCATATAATTTGTATCCGAGGTGAAAAACATATATGCCGCTGATGTTTTACACAACTGAAAATATTATTTGTGAAATGATCCTCACAGATGTCCGTAAATTTAGGGGGGTTTACATCATTGCCAAACAGCCATAGAGGCACCAAAGACAGCTTTGTGGGTATAAATATGCAATTTACAGGAATTGAAAACAGGGCTCCCAGGTCTGTTACAAGAATAGCGGCCAAATATCAATTGAAATTCAGCGGCGGCCAAATCGATCAAATAATGGCCAAAATTAGTTTACAATGGACTTAATCCTTGAAAGAAGTATACAAAACACAAACAATGCAAAGTAAATAAAATGATACAGATTCTAAAGATGGGGAGAGTGTGAGATGGTGAGAGAAAATCATATGCCCTCATCGGGACTCGAACTAACGTTCTGTTGTTCTACCACTGAACTATGAGGCCAAGTGGTATTACCCCCTCGAATTATATATAAGCTAATTGATTATATATATATATATATATATATATATATATATATATATATATATATATATATATATATATATATATATATATATATATATATATATATATATATATATATATATATATATATATATATATATATATATATATATATATATATATATATATATATATATATATATATATATATATATATATATATATATATAATCAATTAATTTATATAGCGTTTTTAGTATACGTATATTCAAAAACGCTTTATTTTTTATTTTTTTAAACTAGAATAACATGAATAAAAGCTACACTTAATGCCCAGCCAAAGAAATCAACACTTAAAATACAACTTAAATAAATGGGTTTCAGCGCTCTTAGAAATTGTATGTGATTATCAACATTGCGTACATCACTAGGTACTTGACTCCACCAGGGAGTTGTTCCACCAAAGAGGCCCTACCCGTGCAAATGTCCTCCCCCCAAGTGCTGTGTGTTTTATGCTTGGAACATTGAGCCAGAATGATGAACGATTGCGGAGGCTCTGTTCTGTGTGAGGTCTTTCACAAACAATGAGTTACCTAAGAAACTGGGGTGCTTTACCATGGATTTGAAGATTTGAACTAAAACTTTGTACTGGATACGCATAGGTGTGACATGATCATATTTCTGGGTCTTTTTGACTATCCTTGTCGCATGAAGATACTAAATGAGGTTAGACTGACGCCCTGACAGTTGTGTTCACGACTGGCCTTATAAAAACGTTACGTTATAAGTTACCCAGGTTTTTCCTGTAATCATTTAGCATACTTTCAAAAATATATAGAATATATATTATTATTATTATTATTATTATTATTATTTATTATCAATATTGTTATTATTATTATTATTATTATTATTATTATTATTATTATTATTATTATTATTATTATTATTATTATTATTATTATTATTATTATTATTATTATTATTATTATTATTATTATTATTATTATTATTATTATTATTACTATTATTATTATTACTTATTATTATTATTATTATTATTATTATTATTATTATTATTATTATTATTATTATTATTATTATTATTATTATTATTATTATTATTATAATTATTATTAGTTATTATTATTATTATTATTATGATTATTATGATTATTATTATGATTATTATTATTATTATTATTATTATTATTATCATATTATCATTATCATTATTATTATTATCATTATTATTATTATTATTATTATTATTATTATTATTATTATTATTATTATTATTATTATTATTATTATTATTATTATCATCAATATTGTTATTTTTATTATTATTATTATTATTATTATTATTATTATTATTATTATTATTATTATTATTATTATTATTATTATTATTATTATTATTATTATTATTATTATTAATATTATTATTATTATTATTATTATTATTATTATTATTATTATTATTATTATTATTATTATTATTATTATTATTATTATTATTATTATTATTACTATTATTATTATTATTATTATTATTATTATTATTACTATTATTATCATTAGTGTTATTATTATATTACTTGAAACCTTTGATGGAATATACTCACTAGTACCCCTATAACTACGATAATTAAAACAAAATTGAAAATAACATTGGGAATTTTTTATCTCTACGTTTAAAATGACACAATCTACCAATAGCTGCGCCACAGAAGACTTGTCCCTCCCATTTTTCTCAAAAATCAAATTTCCATTACGAGGAGAAAACGAAGAGGTGAGGGAGGGGTGAGTTAGGTCCTTACATTGTCTTTACTATCTTTTTAATGGAAAAGTATTGTCCCATAATTACAATCAAAGGTAAACGCTGCCACGCTGGTAACGTCACTTCTGGTTTTCAATTTTCCCTATTAATTGCGAGAAATATGCGATGTTATTGATCACAAATCCATCAGACCAAACATGCCCCACATGACATCCCATCCCATGTCCCACATGACATTCCACCTTATCTTCCACATGGCATCGCACCCCATGTCCCACATGACATCCCATGTCCCACGTGGCATTCCATCATATGTCCCACAGGGCATCCCATCCTATGACCCACATGGCATTGTACCCTATGTCCCACATCCCATGTCCCAAATGACATCCCACCTTATGTTCCACATGACATCCCACGCCTTGTTCCACATGGCAATCCACCATATCTCCCATATGGCATTCCACCATACAGTGTCTCACATGGCATTCCACCATATGTCCCACATGGCATCCCACGCTATGACCCACATGGATCCCATCCTACATGTATGTCCCACATTAATCCAACCATATGTCCCACATTAATCCAACCATATGTCCCATATGACATCCCTCCGTATGTTCCAAATGGTATCCCTCCCTGTGTCCCACATCAGTGGATTCCCACCTGATGTTCCTCATAGCAGCCCACCATATGTTCCACATGGTATCCCTCCTAATGTCCCAATGATATCCTACTTTATGTCCCACATGGCATCACATCCCATGTCCCCATGGCCTCCCACCCTATGTCCCACATAGCCTCCTACCCTATGTCACACATGTCATCCTACCTTATGTCACACATGACATTCTACCGTATGTCACACATGGCATCCCAACCTATGTCACACTCTGTGTTACTCGTGACATCCCACCATGTCCCACATGGCATTCTACCTTGTCCCACATGGCATCCCATCCCAAGTGACATCCCATAGGATCCATAAGAAGTCTCATCCTAGCTATCAGTCCCTGATTGAACATACTATGTATGAGTGTCAGTTCATATAATAACTTATATGCAAATGTCTTGTTGAAATGGGGTGGGATGCCATGTCTCACATGACATCCCATATCCCACATGACATTCCATTCCATGGCAATCCACCCTACGTCCTGCATGGCATTCCACCATATATCCTACATGGCATTCCACCCTGTTTCACATGGAATCCCACCCCATGTCCCACATGGCATCCCACCCTTTGTCCCACATGGCATCCCACCCCATGTCCTACATGGCATCTCACCCCATGTCTCACATAGCATCCTACATGGCATCCCACCCCATGTCTCACATGACGCCCCATAGGTTCCATAAGAAGTCTCATTCTAGCTATCACAGTCCCTGATTGAGCATACTATGTATGAAAGTGTCAGTTCATATAATAACTTATATGCAAATGAGTTCTTGAATAAGAAAAACACGGTGGAGTCAAATAATTATGCCTGATATAGCCCTTGGTGTATATAACATGGTGAATATTATATTATACTGTGTGTCCCTCATGGCCCCCATCCATGTCCCACATGGCATCCCTCCCTATGTCCATATGCAATCACATCCTGTCACACTCCCCTACTGCAAGAATTGTTAATGGATTTGGATTCAATTTGGTGTGGTTTTGTTACTGCTTAAGGACTGAGTGATTAAAGTTTGAGACATTGGAACAGGGGAAGGGTAAATATGGGGGGTGGGGACATTTTTTTGCCTGTTTATTTGTCTGTCATTAGGATATCACAAGAACTGATTATTGAATTGTGGTGTTGTTACTACTTAAGGACGAAGTGATTAAAATTTGAGACATTGGAAGAGGGGGAAGGGCTCAAATGGGGGTGGGGACATGTTTTTGCTGCTGTTTTGTCTGTCATCAAGATATTTCAAGAAGTGATAATTGAATTTGGACTAAATTTGGTGTGTGGTTTTGTACTGCTCAAGGATGAAGTGATTAAAAGTTGAGACATTGAAACAGGGGAAGGATGCAAATGGAGGGTTTTTGTCTGTCATCACGATATCTCAATAACTGATGCTTGGATTTTGATAAAATTTGGTGTGTGGTTTTGTTACTGCTTAAGAAAAAGTTGTTACATTTTAAGACTTATTGGATCAAGGAGAGAGTAGAAATGGAGGGGTTGGATATTCTAGGGCAAGGTTTATTTATCAAGACTTAGTAGTTAAAATAGTATCCAAGTGTGCCTTTTGTAAAACTGTTTTTTTGTGTAAAACTGACATCGGAAGTATCAGGCATCTTTTTTATTCATGTGCAATTGTACAAGTTTTGAAACAAATTTGCTGATTTTATCAATCAGAGGACAAGATCTCATTTTGACCCAAGCTATAGTTTGATAATTTTGGTTGCAGAGACGATTTTTCCCCTTTATTCTATTGATTGCAAAGTACTCTATACATGTGTAAATATGCCGAAGGTACAATTTGTTTTGAAGCATTTTTTAGCTCTTAAATCGTATTTTGATACTGAAAAATATGTTGCTTTAATTAATGGCAAGATTAAGCACTTCAATAGTTTATGGCAATCCTGGACACACCTAGTTACTAAGTTGTCTATTTCCATTGCTTTTTCTATTTTGCATCTATATGGACAAGTTCTATTATTAATCTGTTAACATTGATTTACTTAATTTACAATGCACTGACATTTGCTATGCAGTCATTATGTTACTGAAATTTGTTTTGTTAAAAGTTTTGGAAATTAAATGATACAAAAACAAAAACAGTTGAAACCTTACAATGGAATGTGCTGAATAATGAGCTAATGCCATGAAAGAAGAGCCATACAATCATTTTTCTGGACTCTAAGAAAATTATGTGGTCTTTGGATCAAGAAATCAAAACAATTGGTTTTTGCCATGAATGAGAATGATGGAATGTGATTATACCCTGAGCAGAGCTCACACAATGAATGCTTAGCCTGATTTAAACTGAAGACAATGATCACAAGTGATGATTCTCAAGTGTTTATAATGTAAATGGCAATACAGATCAACAGTGAGAAAGAGATTGTTTGGGGTTATAACTTGGTGGGTCCAGGGTTTCTGAGGTGTAGATTGTATTCCGGTGGGGAACGAACAGTGGCGGAGGTCACATTATGCACTCTGCAGAGTACAATTTTAGTTAGTTTTACCATCAGTTACTATTATAGTCATGTATAAGTAGTGTTTTTAACCTCCGCTTTTTTCTTTCCTTTTAAGACTTCAACAAATCGACCAAACATATTGTATATCTAAGTGAAATACATATATAAAGAGAGGATTTGTTTTCTGTAGATTGAAAACATTCATTTTACAAGAGTAAAACATAATGTTCAACAAATTTCTATCAAAAATTAAAATTTGTTATGCTTTAAATTGAGACTTGCAAAATGTAAATAATAGATTAAATAAGCACATACCTATTGTAACATATGTAATTCAGCAGGTGTATTGTTATAAAGTAAGGATATGGAAAGATCATTCACACAATGCTAATTAAATGATAAAATACGCAATGAAAGTATTTGTATTTTGAGGCTTAATTTTTGACTATGCCCCTGTACCCCACTAGGGCTCTTGAGTATACCCCAAGCTGGAAAGGCTAATGCCGACACCCGAAAATTTAGCCTTACACCAAATAGTTTTTTTATGAACATCCCCGACTTGGAGAGGTTAGTTAATACAGTTAGTGAGAATGTGAGAAATGGTTTATATTTTGAAGAAAAATGTAATGCATTGAAATTACCTTTCTTTGGGTGTATTTAAGATCAATTTGTATTACACAATGAGTAAGAAATTGATCTTTTGTCAGTAAAATTTGATTAAAATTACATGATCATGCCATGAATTTTAATGAGTAAGTGGGGCTAAATGCAAGTTTAAATACATAAAAAAATAAAAAATCACCATGCTTTTTGAAGGAATGTAAAGTGTATTGATGTGAAAGTTGTCACATGTTGTCTGACAATGTACCCTAACCTTTTTGGTGTTCCTCATGATTAATTGGTAGGTGTGGGAAAAATCAACATGTTCCTCTAAATCTCAATGAATTTATAATAAGGCCTTTTGATTTGATCTACATTTGTTAAGAGAAGCTAGGATTAATGAATCATTATCAATCATTGATAAATTTAATTGCGTCCATGTGTACCATGTAACTTTCACACATGTATGAAGTGGTTAAGAAAGAAACTAGAATTATGCAGGTCTATAAGTCTCACCTGGTTTGAAATAATTCTTATTCTGTCTTGATTACATAACATTAATAATGGAAATTATGGTACTTGCATTAGAGAAAAGTTACTTAATTTATAAGAAAACACAAAATTGTGTAACTTTGTTATGCAAATGAGTTAAAATCTATTGTTATGCAAATCACGTAATCAATATGCATTCATCAGCTCATCACCCCACATGAAGACCATAATATATTTGACCACAACACCACTTCTCATGATCATCCATACTGTGCATGAAAAATCAGATGAATGTGTTCCCTTTGTTATGCCAATGAGCTAACTAGTATGTGCACACAACTCCCTGACCATGCCCTCTTTGAATCTATCTTATGCCCAAAATCATATGCCAAGTTTCACGAATGTACATCACTCTGTAAAGTTACGAGTTAATTAGGTCTTATTTAAACCTACTGTTATGAATATCACTTGATGGCGTGCATTTATCAGCTTGGCACCCCACATGAGGAAAAAGCATTACATGTTTGAACAACACACCACTGGTCATAATCAATTTGTAATCTTTATGAAAATCAATGAAGTGTTTTTGTTATGCAAATGAACTACTTAGTATGCACACACAACCACCAACCAGGGATGATGGAAGGAAAAGCGGCTGACTCATAAGAAAAGGCACCATGTCTCTGAAAAAAGCTCTAAAATTGGTGCACACAGCACAAGTTTAGTTCTACTTGATTAACTTGTCGACATACACTACTGTCAGTTGCACAATGCCAAAGATTTTGAACATACCTAATGATATTACACAATAATGACTTTACAAAACTTGAACAAGGTATTACCACATGGTGCTTGCATTCTTGGGACTTGATAATCTAATGAAAGGTAAAATATGCAGGGATGATAGGCTATCTAGGACTAAACATACCAAAAAAAAATTGACCCTTCTGGCATCCCTGCCCCCCTACCATGCTCACTTTGAAGCTACCAGTTCTTTGCAGTCCTCGTGATCATACATAATGTTTATGAGAAATCAAATGGATAAAGTGTTTTTTTGTCTTTTATGCAAATGAGCTAATAGGTATGCACAACCCTAGTCCATGCTCACTAACTTTGAACCTATCTTAGGGCTTTACTCAAAAATGCTCCGTCAGTTTCACGAGTGTTCATCATTCCTACCTAAAGTTACGAGTTCAGATTAAACATTTTTCATTAAAACCTATTTAACCATCCAGTGATGGTTTTGAGTGAGCTGCAGATCCGGATAATAACACGAGATTTGAATCAAATGTTGATAGACATGTCAGTGAAATTAATTAAACCCAATATTTTAATCCAAATAAATGACAACGAAGTGGGTACCTTTTACTTTCTATTAGTCTACAGTCGATAAAAGTATACAGTACATTTTTTTATAAAACCTCACGGTAAATGCATGAACTTCTAATGGTATAAACAATGAATACTCTAAAGTTTAAACACTATTTAGACATCATATGAAAATAAAGTAAAAGAACACAAAAATGAAATGTCTTAAATTTTCAAGGATATGAAATATATACAATTTATACAGCTAATTTAAATGGGAAGATATGGCAATTTACAGTATCAAGGCTATCATTAACTATAAACAGGCAAGGTGTAAAAATGGACGGATGTAACTCTGTTACTTGTTATTTATGTGCTTAACCAATTTTGAAGGTCCCTATCCTGCAGCCAATGAACCCTTTCTCCCTAAAGCTAGATATGGCTTACGCCACTAAAATCCTAGCTAACCCGCAAACCCAGCCTATTACGCAATCAAAACCCTGAACAACGTCCGCCAGCCTTTTTAAAACAAACAAAGACCCCTACAGAATACACATACAAAACCACCTAAAATCAGCTAACAAGATCTAGTATTATAGCCAAACTCTCCTGACCATATAGAGCCCATTGGCTTTCATCCAAACCATGTCTTAGGGTCTTCGCAGTACAGTAAAACATGCATCCCGTCTTTTTTTAAACAAATTTAACCAGATAAAAAAAGACACTTCACAAGATACCAACATATCTACACAGAAAGCCCCAAAGCAAAACACAAAGTAGCTGCCTCGCAGCATTCACTTCTGGTGGATACCAAGCCACGTTTGTATTAAAGGCAATGAGAGTGCTGATACGTCATAAAATGAACATCAACAACCACAATATGAAAACCTGGCAAGAGCATTTGCACTCTAACAAACAACAACACTTTTCTCAAACAACATGAATCTCCAGGGCCTCTCATGAAAAGATGAAGTCACCATCACTTGAAAGCTTTAGTTCAGTGGTGAGGCATGTTTATCTTATAAGAAAGCGGACTTCAAGAGAGAAATTGGTGACGAAAGAATTCAAAAATCTTATTCCTTTAAGAAGATAATGTTAAAGCATATCTGTGTAGAAATGACTGGTGTAGTAAGTCTACTATGGAAAGTTGGCGTCTTCATCTTTACATTCTTAAGAATTTTTAATGTATTTTAAAGAAAGTTTATTTAATTTTTTCACATTTTGAATCATTCTTTGGAAAGAGCTGGAAAGTGACAAATGTTTTTTTAACTTAAATGGAATACAACATGTTTTTTACAAGACTTTCCCAGAAACACGATCCAAATATTGAATCTTGTATAGCCTTCTTGTTACAATTAATCTTCTTTTTTTTCCTTCAGTATTTTTTGACAAAATATGGACATTTTTAACCATTTACATTTTAGGTCCATCACTGCTTAATTATAGACTATCTTGTAAAGTTTTGTTAGAAGACACCCGTCATAATTTTTAAGTATTCTATCAAATTTTGTTCTGCGATTTTGTGGCTTAGAAATCATTGAATAAGTCAGAAAGTAGTAAACATAATTTATTCAGGGTAATTATAATTTACCACTGTGCCTGAAGAAAGTTTTGAGGAAAAATAATTCAAATAATAAACAAGCTAATAACTGTTTTTTTAAATACCTTAACAATTGCTAAGAATGCAAAATGAGGGCGCCAACCTTCCATAGTAGACTTGCTACACCAGCCATTTTTACACAAACATGACATACTGTACAGAGCTTTTAATTTGAATATCTGAATAACATATTGTAGTACTTTCGTTTGACGTTGTTTCGTGTAAAGTCCTCTTTCGTATAAGATAAACTTGCTTGACCACAGAGCTGATCTATTAAATTTGGTGCGGTGTACTAAAGCTTTATAAATATTTATTAATCATAAATAATTGATTATTATTTATGAGGTACTGGTGGCTCTTTGTCCCACCGATATGGGCTTTTTTTTATGTTTTTGTTGTTGTTGTTCTGGTATCTTAAGTCTCCTCCAACCTAGGCATCAGCAGGTTTAGAAGTGCTAAAGTTATGTATCGTTTATTTCTACTATAAATCATATTAAAGCGTACACTTTAACATTTTAAAACTATGCAATGATATTGAATTGACAAATTAAGAGAGAGAGAGTAGGCCTATATCACAACATTTGCATAAAGTATGCAAATTAGGGCCTGAGATTTAACCACTGTTTAATCGATTTTGATGAAATGTTTTTCTACTATGATGGTTTATATTTTAAAACAATTGAGTTATTTTGCCTATACACAATCATATACCTTTAAGCTTCTAATGAGGTGAATTGAATTATGCCTAGTATATTCCTTTTCACATACTGGCATACTCAAATATGGCAGGTAAAACCTGACAACTTGTCACTATCATATACGTACATCTACTTCAGAGGCGGCGGAAGGTCGAAATTATTGGGCCGACCATGGTCATGCGAAGCGTGAACCCAAACGTCCTGGGGTCCAGAGGTCCGCTCAAGGGCCCCGGTGGGGTCCAGGGCAAAGCTCTGGTGGAGGTCCATCGGGCGAAGCTCCCGGAAGCTCTGCGGTTTAAGCATTTTGTATGGACTTTATTTTTGCATTTCTGACTGTGTTAGCAATATTGCTTTGCGAATAAATTCTTCTAAACTTTAGGTGACCTTATTATTTTGAAATTCTTGTTAAGTATCGCAGTCATTTAGCTTATTTTCGGTAAAATTACACGATAACATATTTTCTAATAGGAAAGTTGTAGACTACCATTTTTCTAATTCTATGAAGTACTGAAGTACCGGACAATACCAAACAGGGAAGCTAACCTACAATTCCATTGTAAAAGATTGCGTCATTTGACGCCTTTTACGTCACTTGTAAACACAGTATATTGTTTTATTTATCCTGGGAATCGAAAAAATCGTTAAAGCAATTAAACTATAAGGCGCTCATGTCTTTAGGACTTTACCGTAATAATTGTGTGGGTGTGGGTATAGCGAACTTAACACCGCGTACCGAGGCTATTTCGAAATAGTTTTTTCGTGAAATGTTAATCGCGAACTCAATTCGAAAATCGTTAGTTAAACATTAGAACATTACAGTGAAATACTGAGTAGGCCTAATATCACATTGTATAACCTTGGATAGACCATTGTTGGACAAATTTTAGCCTTGGTCGGACCATTGTCGAACAAATTTTTGTCTTGGTCGGACCATTGTCGGACACATTTTTGCCTTGGTCAGACCATTGTCGGACAAATTATTGCCTTGGTCAAACCATTGTCGGACAAATTATTGCCCCGATTATGGTTGGGGTGATCGGAGCGGTTCCGCCGCCCATGTACTTTAGATTTCTACCTGGCATTTTCTTGTTAAACATGACAACTATTTGTCAGTCTTACACATGTACATCTACTTTAGATATACCTGACATTATTTTGTCAAACCTGACACATATTTGCCATGCGAACTCGATTCGAAAATCGTTAGATATACATTAGAACATTACAGTGAAATACTGAGTAGGCCTAATATCACATTGTATAAACTTGGTCAGACCATTGTTGGACAAATGTTTGCCTTGGTCGGACCATTGTCGGACACATTTTTGTCTTGGTCGGACCATTGTAGGACAAATTTTTGCCTTGGTCAGACCATTGTCGGACAAATTATTGCCTTGGTCAAACCATTGTCGGACAAATTATTGCCCCGATTATGGTTGAGGTGATCGGAGCGGTTCCGCAGCCCATGTACTTTAGATTTCTACCTGGCATTTTCTTGTTAAACATGACAGCTATTTGTCAGTCTTACACATGTACATCTACTTTAGACATACCTGACATTATTTTGTTGAACCTGACACATATTTGCCACTTTTATGTACATTGACCTCAAATGTCTACCTGATATGTTCTTGTTAAACATGACAACTATTTGTCACTCTTACACATGTACATCTACTTTAGACATACCTGACATTATTTTGTTGAACCTGACACATATTTGCCACTTTTATGTACATTGACCTCAAATGTCTACCTGATATGTTCTTGTTAAACATGACAACTATTTGTCACTCTTACACATGTACATCTACTTTAGACATACCTGACATTATTTTGTTGAACCTGACACATATTTGCCACTTTTATGTACATTGACCTCAAATGTCTACCTGATATGTTCTTGTTAAACATGACAACTATTTGTCACTCTTACACATGTACATCTACTTTAGACATACCTGACATTATTTTGTTGAACCTGACACATATTTGCCACTTTTATGTACATTGACCTCAAATGTCTACCTGATATGTTCTTGTTAAACATGACAACTATTTGTCACTCTTACACATGTACATCTACTTTAGACATACCTGACATTATTTTGTTGAAGCTGACACATATTTGCCACTTTTATGTGCATTTACCTCAAATGTCTACCTGACACCTTTCCAAATTTAAAAAAACTCTTATCTACTTCAGATGTCTACTAGATGTTTTCTTTAGATGTCTAATCGACATCTTCTTTAGCTGTCTAATGGATATTATCCATTACAGCTAACCACAAGTACGAGGCACTGCTTTAGTTACCTGTCAGGCTGTTATACAACTGTAATGTAGAAAAATAGTATAGCCTAATATGTAAAGTGTGAATGTAGAGCTCCATATTAAAAGCCTATGTTTGTTTGCGTGAATGATAGCTGTTAGAAATGTATAATTATGCATATGAGCAAATTAGAAAGTACAGGTACCATCAATAAGTTAATTCGCCTTCACAAAAATTACCAAATGAAGATAGATTAAAATTTCTTCAGATATGGTGAACATCTGCAGAACAAATTATCGTTTCTGTAGAAATCTATTTTTAAACGTTTTTTTACTACCTGAAATGATCTTCATCTAATTTAAAGTCTACATGCAAAACCATGTTTATAATTATGCAAATACATACATTACACACATGTTCATTACATAGGCATTATAACTTGACCCTTCAGCAATTATATTCAGTCATATACGAGATATATGTGAAGGTCTCATGATATATTTCTTGCAGAGATTAGGCCATCCTTTACAAAAACAAAAAAAATGCCTATACCTTTATAAAACAAAATGGATTACTCCACACAAACAATTTTCAAGCCTGGCCTTTTTCTGCAAAAACAAACATGATTGCCGAAATACTTACTGATTGAAACTAAAAACCCCATTTATTTAAAAAATAACACAACAAACCTATGTTGTGGTTTATACCTGTTATCCTTAGTTTGTTTCACGCCAAGTAATACTGAACGTTTATTTTAATAACAAAGGCCATCAACCTGTTTTATTTCAAATTTGTTGTAATTCTCAATGCAGGCATCAACTTTAAAAACTTGTTATTATTGTACAGTATACTTAATGAAACTACACACCATCAGCTTTATTCGAAATAAAATTACCTTAGCAAACACACACCTTATCAATTCCACAGAAATAGGGACATAAAGAATGAAAATTGAAAATAATTTGGTGGGAGTAGATTAATTGCTTTTAGTATCCACTAATATGTTAATTTTTATGACCAAAGAAAATTGTCGAAATTTTCCAACTATTTATGCAAAATAAACGCTGCCCTCTATTGGCAAAATAAACGCTGTCCTCTATAGGCAAAATAAACGCTGCCCTCTATTTACAAAATAAATGCTGCCCTTTATATACAAAATAAACGCTGCCCTTTATATGCAAAATAAGCGCTGCCCTCTATCGGCAAAATAAACGCTGCCCTCTTTATGCAAAATAAACGCTGCCCTCTATTGGCAAAATAAACGCTGCCCTCTTTATGCAAAATAAACGCTGCCCTCTTTATGCAAAATAAACGCTGCCCTATATTGGCAAAATAAACGCTGTCCTCTATATACAAAATAAACGCTGCCCTTTATATACAAAATAAACGCTGCCCTCTATATGCAAATTAAACGCTGCCCTCTATATGCAAAATAAACGCTGCCCTCTATAGGCAAAATAAACGCTGCCCTCTATAGGCAAAATAAACGCTGCCCTCTATTGGCAAAATAAACGCTGTCCTCTATATACAAAATAAACGCTGCCCTCTATTTACAAAATAAATGCTGCCCTTTATATACAAAATAAACGCTGCCCTTTATATGCAAAATAAGCGCTGCCCTCTATCGGCAAAATAAACGCTGCCCTCTTTATGCAAAATAAACGCTGTCCTCTATCGGCAAAATAAACGCTGCCTCTATATGCAAATTAAACGCTGCCCTCTATTTGCAAAATAAACGCTGCCCTCTATATGCAAAATAAGCGCTGCCCTCTATAAGGTACCATAAAATACAAATGGTAATTTTTTGAGCTCATTTTGTGCCAAAGTTTCATCAATATTTTTTTCATGGTGTACTAACTTTTTAGTTTTAATGTGTTTTAGTGGTCAAGGTATGTATTTGCTTTTCCTGATGCATGCATGTAATATACATATTTATGCAGTTGGTAGACTCAATGACTGGATTATTTGAAAAAATATTGGATAAACTGTCAATGTAACACCCATCACACTTTTTCAAAAAAGTTTCTATAACTCTATACAGAGATGAAGTATAAACAATATGTTTCAAATCCTCTTCACTCAGACTGATATCTATTCACAGTGGTACCCGATAAATTGAATTTCTTTTAATTTTAAACATGGTAAAATCAAACATGTAACACCCATCACAAATTGTGTGACAGGTGTTACATACACTGTACAAAATGCAGTATGTAATACCAGGAAAGTAAATGACATTCAAAACTAGAGGAGATTTACGAAGACAAATTGTGCATCTATTTATAGTCCTAGCCTTTAAAACCTGGTGTTTAGGATATCTATTGTTCCTAGATGTTCGATTTTATGGTTTGGGGAATTGCCACTGTAACATCCTTCACATGTTAAAAGAAAAATTTGTATAACTTTCTACAAAGATGGGGCATACAAATTATACTTCAAATGCGCCTTGCACTTATTGATATCTTCATTTCAATTTTATCCTGACAATGAAATTACCTACATGTACAAACTCTGGTACAAAGCAAAATGTGTAACGCCCGTCACAAATTATGTGACGGGTGATAAGTATAAAATTAAAAATGCATTACCCACTACCAAAAAATAAAAAGGGTCAACGACATCCTTGATTTTAGGAATGATGTCAATTAAAATTTATTATTTATCAGAATAGGCATTTCGGACATTTAAACCTTGTTTTAGGTGCCAAAACCATTGAAAGTGCAGTGTGTGAGCACCATAGTGTGGTGTGACAACACCTTCAAGAACATGGTGTTTGTTAACATCAGTTATATCAATCCCCAAAAGATATATACATAGTGCGTGATCCTTTGTATTTTCACACTGTTTAACTTGACTTCAAAGTTTATTTTGATAGAGATAGAGATTAAAATACATTCTTAATAGATTATTCTAATTGTTTAAAGGGCAAAAAACAAAATTGATCAATAGAAATTTCAGACACTGTAACATCCGTCACATATAATGTAACATCTGTCACAACAATTATTTGTGTCAGTCTTACATATTGTTGAATTCTTAGGTTTTATAATGCTTCATTAGAATGAAGTTCCGACTGATATTTGATCATGAAAATTCGCTCATTGCTCTTATAACATCGCAGACTTTTAGATGTACTCATCAACTTTGAAAAACCTTTGTAACACCCATCACGCATGTTTGCTCGTCTCAGTCTCATCTGTTGTAGTATTTGTCTGACTTTTACCTTCTAGGTTAAGTAGAAGCCTATATGATATAGGCCTACCTAGGGATGGTATATTGCATCTGTGCATTGGGATAATGGAAACCACTATTTGAGAAAAAATATTTTGAAGTTAAGAAATTGCTTCTGAATCGTAACATTCGTCACACGAAATTGAACACCTATTAGCAGTCTCAGTAGTAGTCTATATGCCTATGTCACATTGGATTGAGATTGAAATGCTGTACACAACATTACAACTTATTTACAAAGGTATCATCAAACTTAATTCATGGCACCCTAATTGTGGGTTAATAAAACGTAGTAATAATGAGCATGTCAGTGACATCTCTATACATTTCAAATATGAATTAGGCCCTATAGTTGTTTGATTCTTGATTTAAATTTTATTCATTTAATTTCCAGTATAAATTATGTACAATTTATAAATAGGAAAATACAATAATATACCATACAAAACAATAAACGAAAGGAAATAATGTATAAAATGAGACAATAAAACAATTACAGATATGAAAATGAATACAAAATGATCAGTTAAAAAGGGTTATGGCTCTAAGTAACCAAAATGTATAAAGATTGCAGCTTTATATACAAATGAATCTTTTAAAACTGTTGTTCTAAAATTTGGGATGGTGGCTGGGTTTCTCAGATAATAATTTGTTTTATTGCACATGGATGTTGTTCCTAAATTTTATGGGTGTTTTTTTGTTGAAACTATGTTTTGGGCAAGTCTGCCAAATTCTTTCTTTGCTGCATCGTTTACTTTATTTATAAGTAAATCACGGTCCAAACAAAATACATTGGCACAATATCTCAAGAAACTTTTAATCTATTTTTATCTTTTACTTTTAAAAAATGGTATCAAACTGGGGCTGCATAAATGATATGAGGCAAGATGGAAGCTGTACTTATCCTAATCCTAGTTTCCTGAGGGAAATAAGAAACAATATAGGTTAATGTAGAGACAATATAATACAATTTGGACAACATCTTCGAAATATGATTAGGAAACGATAACTTATCATCGATGTAGACTCCCAGATAGGTTGTACAAAACGTACGTTCGACACAATCACCACAACTAACCATTCTCTCATGCTTTGTTTCAATCAACCTTGTATGTTTTATGTTTATATTTTCAAAAACCTTTTCATTCGATTTTCTTGGGTTAAGAAGCAGATTTTTCTCTCCGCACATATCCACAGCGTATCCACAACTCTTTGATAGTCACCATGATTTTTGCGATGGGTTTGCTTAGAGATATTGCACGAACTGGTGGTAATCATTTGACAACAGCACAAATTGAGTCTGAACAAATTTCATTAGTATATATAGTAAATAATAATGCTGAAAGTGGACCTCCCTGTGGCACACCAATTTTGATTTATCAGAGTACCTTTTTTTGTAGTTTTACTTGTTTAGACCATCCTTGTAGGAAGTCTGCCAGCAAGTGGATAAGCCACTTTTCTTCAATGAAATTGGTTAAGTCACTGATTACACGATTTGGCAAAACTGTGTTAAAGGCGCTTGAGAAATCAAGGAACAAGACTTTGGAAACAGTTGTATCTCTCTTATTTAGCTATCAAATTATACCATGGATAAGAGTAAGTATGGCATCAGTACACGAAACACCTTTTTTGTATGCGAATTGGTTTTGATCAATTATAGACTGCATTATATACAGATATATGGTAGCAGTATTTTCTGCATGCAAAATAGGTCTGTAATCATTTACTGAAGCAGGTTTACCTATTTTAGGTACAGGTGAAGTTTTGGTATGCTTCCAGACTGATGGAATGCTACTTTGGTCGATACTCTTCTTATATATTACAGTAAAGATATCAGCTAACTTATTCGAACAGTGCTTGAATACCCACCAAGGCATATTATCAAACCTGAAGCAATACCATGCTTTACACGTCCAAATTGCTTCCTGACTTCCTCCTGTACTATCTTAGGAATCGTATCAATAGTCATTTCAGGTAAATAAAGAGTAATGTCTTTATTTATTGCATTATTAAAGCGTCCAAAGTGGTCACCGTCAATTCGCAGCCTTCACCATCATGTATATCAGTTGGATTTCTGATGAATTTCAAGAAGCCCCAAAAAGATGAGGAAGAGGCTATGTCTTTAAAATAATCACTTATAATCTTGTGAACAAGTTTATTGATGGTCCTTTGTATCTTATTCCTTAAGTTTAAGTTTCCAGCCTCGATTGCATTTCTTTTATTCATCTCTTAATGCCTGATGATATAAGGTCTAGCCTCCAATATGGAACAATGTAAAGATTAGCCTTTCTAAATTTTACTGTTTAACAAATAATGCAGAAATAATGAAAAATAATAATAATGGGCTAATATATTTAAAGGTATAACAATCAATTATTGTAGATGAAATACAAATTTAACACGCATAGCATTATGTTTAGTTTAACAGGTTAAGCTTAACAGCTGATTTGTATTGACATGATTTGGGTTGTTTTATTAAATCAATTGTTTGAAGTTAAAGTACTAACTATTATCAGTGGCACTTTACAATCAAAATAAAGAGCAAAAAGTCAAGCAGAGTAATCATTTAAATGCTAAGTGAAGAAAGTGAGTTTTAAGTTTCCTCTTGAGAAGAGGGAAAGATGTTATAAATTTTATCTTGTCCGGCAATCTATTCCATTTTTTTGGATTAGCCACAGAAAATGCACAACCCCCAAAGATATTTCTCTAAGTTTTTGGTATTTCGAATGTGCGAGAATGAGTTGATCTCAGTGAATAATTGCTTTGTTTTACATGAAAATAACTTGTTAAGTAGGTTGGAGCTAAACCATTTATACATTTAAAAGACATGCATAGCAACCGAAATAATAATACAATATCAAGCAGATTTGATAGGCCTACCGATAAAAAGAAATTAATTGTGAAACATCTATAGGCCGAGGTTGATGTCATAATAATATAGAAATTGAAAACAAAAGTATCAGCATCAAAGCCTATATCAACTTGTGATCAAAAATCATTATGTCACCATTGGCACTCATTTGGCAAATTGAATGGAAAAGTTTGGAGCCATATGGAAACTAAGTTACATTTATTTTTTTCATAATCTTAAATATATCGTAATGATATCAATCAGGGAGTTGCCATTCTCTAATGGCAACTCCCTGTATAAATGAACTATTATTTTACATGAAGCGTAAATTATTAAATTAAACATATTTGTTGTTTCAATAGCTGTAGGTCTACCTCAGTGTTCTATTAACAAATTAAACTTAAGTTACTAAAATGATTGTATTCACTGAATCAACCTATTGTCCGCCTGATGAAATGTGTAATATTAATTAAAGTTTCTCTGATTAAGGTGCTGCTCATCTTTCAATGTGTCAAATACTTATAATAATTGTTCTTGAACATCTTTTTGAAAAGAACTATAAAATAGTTTCAAGTTACTTTTAAATTCCTTGCTAAAATATACCGAAAAATTGTGTTTTAGACAAAGACAGGGTGTCACTAGGCAGATAAACTTATAGGGTAAATCTAGTTAACTTCAGGGAAAAAAATACAGTCGGTGTAAGCTAGCATGAACAATGTTTGTGACTGCTCAGTCCCTCTATATAATCCAATTGGGATACCTCTCAATAATTTTCTTTAGTGATTTTGAAATAACCCTAACAGTAACACTTATTTTCTAGTTGAATTATTCCACTTAGACCAAAGAGTTATCATTTTATCTAAATTGACATTTAATCTAGTAGCCCGTGGTGGAAATATCCCCTATAAATTAGAGTACATCTATTACGTTAGTAAAAAAATGAAAATACTAGGCCTTAATGAAAATACAAAAAATTAATACTAGCCTTGGCTTACCTCGAAATTGTTTAGGACCAGCGAAGTCATGTTCGAGATTTGGCCAAAAATCGATTCAAATTCTTCATACGTACCCACGTATATTGAGCATAAACATAACTATTCTATAGTGAAATCATGCCAACGTCTGAAAGTTATGCCAATCTAAATTTCAAATTATCTCGCAGAACTGGAACAACGCAAGTGGTATACGCCTAAAGTTAGTGACAAAATGATTCAACGTTATAATTTATGACTATTGTTTTTTATGGTTCCCGTCCTCAGAAAAAGAAAATTCTTAGAAAGAAACTTGGCTGGTTTTAATGTCTCCACAACACCATTTAATCTGAACGGAAATGTTAAAACAGCAAGTTTCAATGATGGAATAAAAAATATTTTTAAAACTCGCTCTCCATCGTATCTTGTCGTTTCTTCCGCCAGTCACGGCCGATACGGTTATTAACTCGGCCACTAATCACTCACGCGTCATACACGCCGCACTGTCAGCCGGCCTCGAATAGTTGACCATGCTGCAACAAACAGACAAATATGGAGGCGTCCGTAAACGCATCACTATTTTTGGTACAGTTTCGTCTCTCGGCCTTCGGCCTATGCGTAATTTAGGGCATATGATGTCACGCTATCTGGTTCAAACCATGAGTAAATACCCAAAATACTTGTCACAAATTGTAATTATTTTTTATCTCTTGAAGGCAAACAACAGTACAAGTCTTTGAAACTTGAAAAAATATATTTTTCTCCCGAAAAAATTACTTCTGAAAATACAAATATTAATGATAGGCCTATATCGTATATGATGCTATTTTCAAAACATAAAGTGAGTGAAAACTGCATGTTTGAAATGTATTCTTTCATTTAAAGAAATGTCAAACCACTGTAACTTCCACAAAAAGTTTACAGAAAGAAATACGAAACATAGTCCGTACCAAGGATGAGGTACCCTGAATTGGTATTATCAAAAAACTGGATATTACAATATGGTAGGTCCCTATATTCGATCCGGCCGATGAATGATCGATAACATCACAGATTTCTCGCAATCAATAAGGAAAATCGAAAACCGGAAGTGACGTTACCAGCACGGCAACGTTCACTTTTGAAATAATTTATGGGACGATAGGCTACCTTTCCTTTAACTGTTAAAAAAAAAAAATCACTTTCAATTGGTGGCAAAAATGACATCGGTATAAACATTCAAACTGTAGAGCACAAGCGGCAACACCGCGTTTAAAATTAATGACAAACAATTTGATAAACGTACCCTTTGAATGTAAAATTGGGCCAACCAACAATTTTTGAAAATGTAGTGGGCTAAATGAAGTGACTGGTGCGCCAAATGGCCCACTAGTACATTATGTAAAAAGATATGCCTCCATCATTTTGAGATAAATTGAGAAAACTGTAAACACGAATATTTTCTTAAGTGGATCAAAATTCTTAATATTTTATTTTACAGTCTACATGTACCTCCTTTCTTTTGCAGTGCTGGATTATCAGATAATTAATTCAGGCAAACAAGCCGAAGTGGGACTTATGACAAATTATTTGTACCTGACCAATCTTATTTATACCCTCCATGCATCCATGTGCAGATTTTCACAGGTCATCATTTTGTGATATTTCCTCCCACTTTTGGCAGACGAATTTGATTATGTGACTTTGTCCCCAATCCTTCGGTAAGCAAATTCCGCCCATATCACAATCTATCGTTGAACCGGTACATGATTTACGATGGTAATCTTAAAAGATTTGGTAATCATTGATTTTTCTGTTCAAGTTGATTGTGATATAATGTGTTATCTGCCTCGATCTGCAACTTAATATAGATTTTTTGTCTTAAATTTCTTGTGTATCGTTTCCCCTTTTTGGTATGATGTCATGGAACTTGGGAGCGATGGTCCAAGGTCCCTAAATAATTTCATTGGGAGGGGGAAAGTACCATTTTGCCCCCGATAATGAAGGTCTGACAAACTGACTTTGAAGAGTCAGATCCCATTCACATCTTTTCTTATTTCAAACAGTCAAAAGGATCATTTTCGGAATATTTTCTTCCTGCCGCGGTTCGTCCTCAACTTTTAAAAGGGCATCTCCTGCTCCCGTCCGCCCTAAACTTTCAAATGGGCACCTCCTGCCCCCTTACTTTATGAAAAGTGTCCCCCTAGTCTCCGTGGTTCCGACATCGCTGATTATTGGAGGGGCGTAATTCAGAGGGATAGGGGGACTAGGTCAGTGGTAAATTCAGACAGAATTTAAAAAAAATAGGCTATACATCTTTGAAAAACATTGCTCCACTTTGTGGAGAAACAGTATGGCCCATTTACTCTCGCTCCCTCACACTTCAATTTTGTGGAGGAGCCGGAGTTACGGCCCTGTCCGAAAGTGATCATTCTCAGATCATCTTTAGGTCTATTTCACGGGCCATGGTGACATTGGCCTAACTAAAGATGATCTGAGAAAGACGAAAAGGCATTCCGAGCTTACTGGAAGGAGAACAGGAGAATCAGGATCAGAGACCAGCAATACCGTTTTTGACGTATTAGGCGCCCCTGCTGTATAAAGCGCCCACCAAACACTTTTTGTGTTTATTAACACCAGAACACGGGGAGAAGAAATTTGGGGTAATTACTTTATGAAAAGGGGATATCTTTCCCACTGTTTCGCCGAATTCGCACTGTACGCGTTTCCCGGCGAGCATAGGCGCTTATTGGGAAGCACTTTGCCCCTAAAAAGTGGCGCAATTTTATTTGTGTAAACGCTTCGGGCGTTTATTACGTCGATTTCGGTATGCTGTTTTGAAATGGTGGCAGAGAGGTCGTTCAGATTGATTACAAGTCGGTAAAGACAATTCTCACTGTAATGCGCTCTATAGGCTAGAGTACGTTCCACCTACTCTTCTGAAAAATGACAAAAGTGCCCCTTTTGAAAATGAAAAGTGCCCCTTTTGAAAATAAAAATTGCCCTTCAATTACTGTCCCAATAGTAGGAAACTGGCGACTCTTGTCAGTCCTATGTACGAGAGCAATGTGTCCCCTTTGGAAGAGTGTCCCTTTCTAAAAATGAAGTGCCCCTTTTACTTACTTTGCTGTTTTGGGCTCACTCATTTACAGAGCGGGATGGGGGACATGCATATGACTTAAAAAGTGCTTCCTACATGGGTCGTGCCTCCCCCCTCACTTTTCGAAAGCTTTCTACACCCCTGACCAGAAATTAAGTGAGATCTAAATATATAATAATTTAGGCATAGCCTGCAGGCCTATATAGGCCTAGTTATTCGTCATATAACCTGTTCCAGGCCATTTACTTCCCAACTGATCTGTTTTTTTGTTTGTTTTTTCTTGCTGGCTGACGTTCACTGATTGCTGTCGTTTCTGATTTACGGCCTGACGGACACAAAACAAATGTCCCAGTGATAACATTGTGACAATAACTAGCCTGGGCCTGAGAGATATCGAGCAGGGTGTCAAATTGCAGCATCCTGCTGAGAGTAATTTTCAAAGTGAAAATGATGGTAAGTATAACCATGGAGCTATTAACTTAGCTCCATGGTATAACTGATAATATCTGAATATTACTGAAACATATTCCCCGAGTAAACACTGACTTTGCAAAAAACTTTCTGGTTACACAATGCATTTCAACTCCTCGGTTGAGAGAACGTTGACAAAAGGCACGCACACATTGAAATGACCCATAACATCCGTCAGTGTAATCTGGTGATTGACAAGTTTGTGGAAGCCTTTGATGTATTTCAAGTACTTAATAGTCGCGAATTATAAATTGGATTATGTTTACCAGAGAGTTACGACAGTGTGATCGCATATTTGCCGTGACAGTTAAATAAGTCAAGATGGCGGTTGCAGGTGCAACATGGCAGCAATCAACGGTATACTTACCCATTGCAGTTCTCGTATTATCTCTGGTCTACCTGTCATGGCGCATGAAGCGTCCCCGAATATGCCACCGGGTCCTTTTGATTTACCCATTATTGGGACGGTTTTGAATCTCCCAAAAGGAAGCCCTCACCTGGTAAGACTTCCTTTGTTTATATTATGACGTTGTGCTAAAGACAGAAATATTCGCAATGACTTGCAAGTTGTAATAATTTGACACACAATATTTGAATGTATAAGTCGAGTAAATGTATTCCAGGTTGTTCTTACCAAAGGCTGAAAGGCGCGAGTACAGTACGTGATACAGTACATATTTGAATACCAAGCAAATACTAAAACATTTGCGCATGCAATGAAATATCACAGAAGCCTAATAGCCTGTGGCGTAGCTAGCTAGGTACTTTGGTTGGGGGATGGGGGTGTGTCGAAATTCCCAACAAATTGCATGATATGTTAGCAGGCGCCAGCGGCGTCAGTGCGAGCCTAAGCGCGTAGCGCCGCCCTTAGGCGGGCCCCTAAATCCAAAGATTCATCAAAATTTGATCACCTCCCATGCAGCCTGGCTCCCTGCATGGATCTGCAAATGTTAGAGAAAAATCGAGTGAATGGGCTGACGACCTTCAATCAGAAATCCATGCCCACCAATCCAATCAAACCCACCATCAACAACCTCTCTCGTGCTACAACGTTGATATTATCCGTCTTAGAATAGGTCACACCCACCTCACTTACTCCCACCTCCTTATTAACTCCCCCAACCCCTCTGCAACAATTGCCATTGCACCCTCACAGTCCATCACGTTCTCCTTGCTTGTCCCCTGAACAACCTTCTCATAGCTTCCCTCGCTCCCCACAACTCAATAGCTGAGTTCTTCCAGAAAACCCCTCCGCATTAAATTATCTCCTTCCTTCATCATGCTTCCCTCCACAACCATATTTAGTTCTCCTCTTTCACCTCCTCTCTCTACATTTTCCCCCTTCTTTTCACCCATGCATCTCCTCTCTCGCTCCCAGCTTTCTGACTTATTGTTCTTGAATTTCTCTCATTCTCCCCCTGTTTCCTTTCCTTTCTACCTCACGAATAATCTAACCTCCCAGGTACAATTTGACCCTCGTTGTCGTGTTGCCGTTAGGCCCTCATCAAACAAACAAACAAACTTTCAAGTTGGATAAATATGCATAGAGCCTACCATCACATTTGTCAATGCGATATAGGCGGCCTAGTATCGGTCTATCCATGGAGGTACCACTTTATGATCATGGAGGAAGTGGTACCTCCATGTTATGATACCGTCGTAAAATACGATGCAAGTGTTTGTCTGGAATCGCTATTAGATTTGTTGCAGGGTGTCGAGTGCTGTGTCACCTAATGTAGCACAAAAGTAATTATTGTGCCCCCCCATTGAAACGTAAGACACGTTCGTATAGAACGCCAAAAGGACCACATGTGATGTGTGATGTCAATTTATTTCATGATGTTATTAATTATATGGTGAAGATATCAACTTATTTGATGAAGGTGTCAACACATTTCATGAAGGTATTAGTAAAGTGCTTCCACACCACAATCAAATGTGATCTTCTCGGCGAACTCACGGCGAACTCCGCCAAAAACAAAAAAAATGTCAAAGCGATAAATAAAATTAGCTGATATGATATATCAAATGTACCATATACAATACAGATGTTGGCATGTTTTAATCACACCGACTGAATTATCGGTAATTTTTAACCAAAACTTTTACAGTTTGCACCACAAATCGTCAACTTTTGCTTGGACCAAAATCTTTAAATACGGCCCAAAATCTTCAAATTTGGATAAGAATTCTTCAATAATCTTCAGTTTTGAACTAAAACTTTTACGTTTATCGACAAAAGTCTACAACACACAGCCAACAACCTTCAAATAGGAGGTGAAATCTTAATATAATCAGGGCCTAATATTTTCAAGAATTCCCTTTAATTTTCAAGAATTCTCTTTAAATTTTTGGGAAATACTGTTGAATTTTAAGAAATTTTTCCTCATTTCCGGGAAATTTTCTTAAATTTCCAGGAAATTTCTTTAATTTCCGGAAATTTCTTTAATTTCCAAGAAATTTCTTTCATTTCCGGGAAATAACTGTCAATTGGGATATTTTTAGGGAATATAACCAAAATTTCCAACAATTTTACGAATTTTCCTTTAATTTTATGTCAATAAATTCACAACTTTCTCTCGTAACTGGGGAGAAAGAAAGCAACCGGAAATATATAAACCCTTTCGGGTAGGGGAGAGGGGGTGGCGGTATGGGTATGTGTTTCTCAGTAGAGGGAAATCAATAGCTTGACACGCCCATATATATATAAAACCAATTGCATGTTGTCCTCATAATATTATACATATTCAACAGTTCCGAAGTAGCCAATTAGTATTGTCTGATTGGTTGTCTTTCCGAAATTGATCATATTCGACTCATGATTATTTGGAGCTTATTGTTGTCTGAGGTCGCCAAAAGGACCACGTTTAACGATGATGCGGAAGTATGCATCTATTACGAAGTGATAGGCAATAATGACATAACAATCAAATCAGTTGATACCATCATCAAATAAATTGACAAATAAGTTGATACCTTCACCATATAAGTTAATACCTTCGCCATATAAGTTAATACCTTCACCATATAAGTTGATACTTTCACCATGTAAGTTGATACCTTCACCATATAAGTTGATACCTTCACCTTATAAGTTGACACCTTCATGAAATGTGTGGACAATTTCATCAAAGAAGTTGATACCATCACCATATAAGTTGATACCATCACCATATAAGTTGATATACCATCATGAAATAGTTTGACACTTTCATCACAATGTGGTCCTTTTGGCGTATGGGTTCAGGATCTTTTTCGTACCGGAAAGCGAAAGATTTGGAATATTTCATGATGTTTATTATTATTACTTTTAAACTTTGTAATATCTTTCGCATAAGGGTAATATAAATTCTATACGGGTTTACTAGAAGTATTAGACCTTTAATGAAGGCAGAAGTGAAAAGGTGTTATGCACCTTCACCGAATGACTCCAGTATTGGTATGGATTCATGGTAATTAGTTCAGTATGGTACGTATACGTAGCCTATGCCTGTACAGGTTATAAGGCTGTCAAACTTTGGGGAGGCGGAAGATGTGTGAATTTGCACTCTAAAAAATGTCTGGTTAAATTTTACCAGGAAAGGATAAAATTTTCACCAGGTGCGGTGCATGTACAGAACCTACTCTTTCCTGGTTGTTTTCACCAACAAATCCTGGTGAAATAGTAATCAACATACTTCCTGGTGAAAACGATCAAGGCAGATTTACTCAAATTCCTGGTGAAATTTTACCAGTAAAATTTGACTACATTCCACCTGCTTACTCAATAGCAATGTACTAACACAAAAACACCAAGTCCAAGAAAATATATATTTTTTAAATGGGCCCAGTTGAATGTGATTAGGCCTAGGCCATATAGTGTTCATCTGTAGTGTGACATTGTGAGTTAGCTTGGTATCATAGGCTGGGCATTACACTTGAGTTACATACAGTACTAAGACCTAATGACATGCGGCCTGCTTACTTATAGAATTCAAAGAAAAATAATTGCCAACCATGCCAATAGCAATGTACTTAAAACATAAAAAAATAACGGCAATTGAAAATTGTCTTTTTTGATCTATCTGACACAAATTCATTCATTCTGCCAACTTCACACGCGAACGTTATAAGCTGAACTTCTGATGTAACCTGCTGATGAGCGCGTACATGTATCCTATAACAACAGCAGAATGCTTTGAGGCAAAATTGGCCAATCAGAAGCGACGTCTCACAAGCTGGACAAAAATTGCCAATGACCTAATGATTTTTCTTCAGAATAGATATGTTAAAGATTAAAACTATCGAAATAGCATAAAAATAACCAAGAACGTGGTGGAATTAATTTAATCGGTAGTTTTTTACCAAATATTCTTTAGAGTGGCGGCAACGAGTTTGAGGGATGGTCTCTGGTCAGTGGGGAAGACCTATGAACTTGCCCCATTTGTAGTCATTCTTTAAGAGACCCGAGGAAGAATCAAAGTGCCAAAATAATATGAAAACATCAAAGGTCAAAAGACAATAATTTTAAAAATAAAACATGCAGTCCACCCTGCCAAACGAAAAAATATATAATTCCTTCTGAATCATTGATCTTTCATAAAGGTCCCGAAAGTCATTGCAAATCGCATCATCACAATTTGTAGAAATGCATCGTCATCATTTTGTAAAAATGCATCGTCATCATCATGCAAAAGTGCACAATCACCATCATTTGTAAAACTGCAACACTTTGTAATATTTTCACATAAGTTCTATACGGGTTTACTAGAAGTGTTGGACCTTTAATAAGGGCAGAAGTAAAAGGTGTTATACACCCTCACCGAATGACTCCAGTATTGGTATGGCTGTATGGATTCATGGTAATTAGTTCCCCATGTCACTTTTTCTGAAGCAGATCTTGTCCAGTTTGGACACGATAGAGGGCCAGGTCATCCCTTCTCGATCCCTTAAATTTCTTTCGATTGAAATGTTATTAATTGGCCCTGTGTATAACTAGACTGGTGGACTAATTTACTGCTTGGTCATCTGGTCACGTGGCAAGTAATGACGGTGATAGTGTATGAAGATAACCAGACGCATGCCAGTATGGTACGTATATGTAGCCTATGCCTGTACATGTTATAAGGCGGTCACACTTTGGGGCGGCGGATGATGTGTGAATTTGCACTCTAACAAATGTCTGGTAAAATTTTACCAGTAAAGGGTAAAATTTTCACCAGGTGCGGTGCATGTACGGAACCCACTCTTTCCTGGTTGTTTTCACCAAGAAATCCTGGTGAAATAGTAATCAACATACTTTCTGGTAAAAACGATCAAGGCAGATTTACTCAAATTCCTGGTGAAATTTTACCAGTAAAATTTGGCTACATTCCACCTGCTTACTCAATAGCAATGTACTAACACAAAAACACCAAGTCCAAAAAAGTGTATAATTTTTATATGGGCCCAGTTGGATGTGATTAGACCTAGGCCATATAGGGTTTATCTGTAGTGTAACATTGTGAGTTAGCTTGGTATCATAGGCTGGGCATTACACTTGAGTTACATACAGTACTAAGACCTAATGACATGCGGCCTGCTTACTTATAGAATTCAAAGAAAAATAATTGCCAACCATGCCAATAGCAATGTACTTAAAACATAAAAAAATAACGGCAATTGAAAATTGTCTTTTTTGATCTATCTGACACAAATTCATTCATTCTGCCAACTTCACACGCGAACGTTATAAGCTGAACTTCTGATGTAACCTGCTGATGAGCGCGTACATGTATCGTATAACAACAGCAGAATGCTTTGAGGCAAAATTGGCCAATCAGAGGCGGCTTCTCACAAGCTGGACAAAAACTGCCAATGACATAATGATTTTTCACGAGGATACTTATGTTAAAGATTAAAACTATCGAAATAGCATGAAAATATTCAGGAACGTGGTGGAATTATTTTACAAGTAGTTTTTTACCAAATATTTGTTAGAGTGGCGGCAACGAGTTTGAGGGATAGTCTCTGGTCAGTGGGGAAGACCCATAAACTTGCCCCATTTGTAGTCATTCTTTTGGAGACCCGAGGAAGAATCAAAGTGCCAAAATAATATGAATAAATAAAATGTCAAAAGACAATAATTTTAGAAACAAAACATGCAGTCCAGCCTGCCAAACCAAAAAATATATAATTCCTTCTGAATCATTGATCTTTCATGGAGATCCCGAAAGTCATTACAAATCGCATCATCACAATTTGTAGAAGTGCATTGTCATCATTTTGTAAAAATGCATCGTCATCATGCAAAAGTGCACAATCATCATCATTTGTAAAATTGCAACAAAATATACATTAAAAATTAAGAAATCAATGATAAAACAAATAATAAAACGAGCCGGACATTTTCTTTTATAGACTAAACAATGTGTAACGAATGCGGTTAAATAATTAATTCATGACCGTAAACCTAACGTGGTAATTAGCCTGTTCCAGATACATAAAAACGCTTGAAAAAGTTACCTTGCAAGGCTTTTTATCACGCTTTTTCAATTACAATGGCTCGTGAACCGCGTTTGTCTCTTCTCACATTTCGCAAGATGGCAATTCCACGGAGTTGCTGACCTTATCGCCTCTGCCGCACATGCAAATATGGAACATGATCAACTACTTTTCCAAAATACATGACGTAAAATGTCATATCAATTGATATCTGACCATTTACCTTGAATTTAAATGTCTCATGTGTGAGACATAACTTTGCATCACCATACATCCACCCTCATTTTAGATCAGCACGTATACTATCTAACCGAGGGCACTTGCGACGAAAAATGTTGTTATTATTATTCTGACCTCTGATCTTTGACCTGTAAGTGACATATCCAAAGCTTTCATATTTGTACCTTTTCAGGTAATGATGTCACTAGCACAGAAATACGGAGATATATTCACATTGCGTATTGGTACGCATCTAGTGGTGGTCCTGAACAGCGCAAAGGTTGCCAGGGAAGCGCTTATAAATAATGCAGATATATTTTCCGAAAGATTCGTGCCACCAGTCTTCGAGTATGTGCTAAGCACTAAAGGTTTGTAAGATCAAGACCAAATCATCTTTAAT